>JAAXYW010000140.1:0-55731 GCA_036851895.1 Orthonychiurus folsomi
GGTTTTAAGAGATTGTGACTTAAATAGCACCATAATATGCCATTAAAAATGTTGTATGTTATTATTTATTTAATGTGGTGAAATGTGTATTCTCAGGAATGTAACGTGGGTATCCCCAAATGTATGTGATACTTGCACTTGAAATAAACTTACCAAATTAATCGTGCTTATCAATCGTGGATGTTTTTTAAATTAGTGTGTGTTCTATCTATCTTAACAGGTGATAATTACCAAAATGATGATAAAGTAAAATTAATTGTTGTTGAAAATGTCCTCAAACGCCGTTCATTCCGAAACAGTAATAAAATTAATTGTTTTGCAAAAATTTTAGTAAGGTGGCATATTGTGAAAGTTATGCTTATGATGACCTTACTAAAATAAACTAGAACCAGTAGACGTGTGACTTAAGAATTAAGATGGCTTTATTCCGCTCCTTTAATCAACGCAATGGCCCTATAATTCTTCAAAGTGATGTAATACCTACCAGCCGCAAGCCATAATGCTGACAAACACATTAAACCGAATCGATTCAACAAACCTTTCGCAAAATACCTGCACAGGTGGTTATTTGCAATGCGGGCTTTTCGATGCAAAGGAATGCGTTGAAGTGCGTGAATTCTCCTTGAGACTATTCTCGGTCCGTTGAGACGTGTTGTGAAAATGTATCCACGGAGATTTACATGCTTCACTCCTTCCAAGAATATCCAAATCATTTCTTAGTTAACACTAACCTTAGTTACACCCACGCATTGGAATTGACTCCAGGTCAGATAACATGGACCGGATAACAAAAAGCACACCAAAAAACATCATAGAATTATACACAAAAATTCCTGACTATGCTGAAGTCAAACACTTGGGGAACTCAGAATTTATTAACACATTGGAAAGGCTAAAGGAAGAATTCCGGCAAATCCGCTCCTCCCTTTATGAAGACAGTGATGTGGAGTTAATTTCCAAAAAAACCACAAATGTGCTAAATATTCGCGATACTAAAATAAATAGGGGTGCTAGTAGTAGTGGTGCAAATGCAAACAAACACTGGACAAAGCCAAATTACTTGTCCAGTCGGTGCAATAGTTCTGGAACTTATTTCTACTCCACGGAAAATCCAACAAGTCTCACCCATTCCGGGGTTGGAGGTAATTCGTATCTGGCTGTAAAGGGATGTCAACTTTACAGGAGTCCACTTGCTGCCGCGGCCGCGGCCCCTCGGAACATTTCATCGGGCTCAAAATCTGGTTCGCCTTTTTATTTGTCTTCGTCCAAATTCTCAAATACAATTAATTATGAGTCAAAAGGGGACAGTGCGTTTCATGAAACTCAGGATGATGAAATAGTGACAATTACAAGTAAAAGCAGCTCCAGCTCTAATTCTTGCTCAGATTCCGAATGCTCAACACCACTTTCTCGTTGGTCATCAAATCCTGAAATTTCACAAAAGGAGATTCCAGGCAGATACAAGGAGTACCATCCACCCGCAAATGTTCAGAACAGGTGAAGTTGCTCAGATTTGAAATGGAAACTGTTCTATTTGGTTGTGTGTTATTCTGGAATGTGTAAGCGCAGATTGCTGCAAAGGAAACCGATAAATCAGAGTGAGCCAGCATTGTCAAAGTCCGAGACCAATTTAAAGCCTACAAAAGTTCACCCGGTTCCATCCCACACAAAAGAATTATTATTTGATAAAATAATGATTAAAAATAAAAACAGGTAGCTAAATCATGTTTTATGCTGTATAGTCTCTATGTTTATATTACATCTTTTTAAGGAGCCAGCGGGTTCGAGAGCATAGCAAGCAGAGACTTCTATCCCAAGTCAAACCATTTTCCTTTTCCAAAAGAAATGAAAAAAATTGCCCATCAAATCAACGGGATAATAGGCAGGCCCATCTCAGAATTTGTTATACAAATGAAAAGGAACTACTAAATAATACAAGACCCATGAAGTCCCGAAAACAAAACAATTCGTCTCAAAACGTCAAAACAAATTACAACAAATTTGACTCTAGTCATTTATTCAAAGCCACACCAGCCCCACCCCGGTCCCGAGCATTGTTATCTGCAATTCGATTAAGGGAACAACAAGAATACAGGTAGGAGAGTCTCTTCAAAAATTTATATCAGTTTGCAATTTGTACTACATTTCTCGTATTTCCAAATATGATTCAGAGAATTGAAAAAAAGATTAAGATCCGAAACTTTAATGAGAACCGCTTCCTTGCCGCCAAGCATGGCTGCCAGAGACAAAGAAACGAAGGACAATCAGTCAAGGCTTCATTCCATTCTTCAAAAATTGGAAAAATTCGGCCGTTAGAAAAATGAAAAGTCGTCGACGTTCCAGTAGCGCGGAGTCAACTTACACGGATGAAGATCGAATGAGTGACACGTCAATAACCGGTGCACAAAAAGGTCACAAATCACTTGCTAAATATTCAGGTGGAGGGAAATCCACTTCTGGATCTCGGGAAGGATTGCCATACGCAAGTGCAAAAACAAGGGGAGTTTTTGAATCCACTTCCAATGACAACAATGCTTCCAGGCTTCGAGTGCAAGCCGCAAGGTATAGGTTTGGAAAGACGAGGCCGGATTTTTAAACACAAAATTTAAATTTAGTGATTATGAAAATTTATGAAATTTAGGCAAAAGGAAGAAAATCGCATAAAACGGGAGGAAGAGGAATACTTGAGATTAATGAAGATTGAAAATGCGAGACAAAATCTACGGGACTCAAAATTGCAAGTTTGGCGACGTGCTTGTAGTTATTCTTCGGCACAGGATATAGCAATGAGACGTCAACTTCGAATGGCTGCTTCCATTTTGGAAAGGCGAGCTTTTCAAAATGACATGTCATCTATGTTGAGTCGAGTTCGAAGTGCTCCTTTACTTTTGGAGGGTGTTCGAGTAATTGAATTATAGTGTTTATAGTTTTCTGGACGTTGGACAGGGTGTCAGAAATAACCTTACCGTTATTACATGCTATATTTAAAAAATCAATTCAATTTATAACGAGCCCAGATTTAACCTACCTAATGTCAATTGTTCATGACAGAAGTATTTTATTTTCTTAACGGAGTTGAATTTAGATTTTATCTATTTTTTTGAATTTGGTATTTAAACATTTTAAACCGTGAATTGGATTTTATCGCTATTTAAATGTGTATGGTTTTATTTCCCCAGGAGCGTAAATATGACCCTTGTAAGAAACATCTTCAAGAAATTTTACAAGCTACCGAACGTTCTAGTAAGTACAATACTCCGAGGCAAGAGAGTGGAAGGAAGAAGTTCTCAGCCAAACTGAATTGGACATCTCGGGGTGACGGGTTGGATGACCGTTGTGGAACGGAATTCAGTGAAACTGCTGCAATGGCTGAGGGGATGATGACGAATTCGGAAAATGAGTCCGTTAAAAATATTGAATTGGATTCGGATCCAGATGAGGACAAAGAACAAGTTGACAATCCAGAGGAAGAGGAGGAGATTGTTGAGGAAATTCCCGAAGAAATTGATGGAAATGAAGATAGATAAGCGCATGCCGGTAAATTGAAGGTGGACATTTTGGCCATTACCGTTGTAAGATTATTAAATTAGAGTTTTTTATAAAAACAATAGTAAAAAATCACTGCCGCCTGCGAAGTACTTAACGCACAATTCAATTCATTGCCATACGAATAATGCCAAGTGTCAGTTGAGCATTCGTTGCACAAAATCTTAATATTACTGTAATTTAGTTGCAGATTAGTCATCTGAGTAGAGTTGTTGTAGGACTGTGCTAGCTGCTACTTGTTGACAATCAAAGTCAAGTGATTAATTTACGTTTACGATATATGCGCTGCTGTTGCGCTGAATAAGAAGCTTAAGTCTCTCTAGATGTCCTTTGTACGTTTCCATAAATTCAAATTTCAACACGTAGCGGATTAAAGTTGTCAAACAATTTTGAATTTCTTGATCCCGTTGTGTTCTATTTTGTTCCATACCAATTGCTCACATTGAAATGTTTGAATATCTCTCATTTTTTCTCAAACTCCGCATCCCTCCGAGTTGTCAAGTATTTTTTATCTTCACGTAAATAAATAGTGATGCACCGATGCTCCGGCCGGATAATTTCTCGGATTTGAGTTCTCAATGGAATCGAAGTCAGTGGTCTCAGATCGGAGAAAATACGAAAGTTGCTCCGAGAACTCAAATCCGACACAATTATCCGGCCGGAGCTCCGGTGCATCACTATAAATAAATTTTGTTTTTCGACGGCGCCTTTATTTTGAAAATTCGAGCAAGCATCCCACCGAACACTCAACTCCTCATTACAATCATCGGAACCACAGGGCAACATAAGTTAAATCGAATTTATTAGGTATCCATAGCAACTGATGTTGAAAAAACAAACAAACTCTAACTCGGGGCATAGTTTTACGGATGGAAGTCGAATTCGGCATTCCGTCCGCGTCCTCCGTCTCGACACTGCACTGCACAAAGCATCTCTTTTACGCAAATCAATCATTTGGATCGAAGGATAGAACTTGTTAAACATTAAACAGGTATGCGAGGGTGTATATTTGCCGTACAAATATTTATTTATATTAAATACTGGAGCTCTGTTGAGTAGTTTTCATAAATAGTAAAACAGGAGTACAGTTTTAATTATTCAGTGATGGAGATGGAGAGTTCATTGGCGGAGCTGGGAAAGTCCGGACTGAAGGAACAACTTCAAAAAATGATTGCTGCAACTGGACCGGAACTATTCATTCAAGGATCAAATGCTGAGAGTCAAGGAATCATGAAAGCTAATTCCGAAGGCAGTGGTGGTGCGGAGCCTGGAAATCAAGACGGAGCTGCACCATTTGATCTCATTCTGGAGGTGAGTGTTTTTTTAACAGATTTAAACTTAATTTTTATATGTAAATCAACGCATAATGTTTGCTTCTGTTTCTGTAACTAGTTTATGACCGCATTGATGACCAAATCGTACTCTGAAGCACTCCGCCTTGCCAAAGACGGTAGACTCGAATACGAAATAATATATACTTTAAAAATTCATGAGCCAAAATTATTAAAGTAGGCTTCTTGTATTCAGTTTTAAAGGTCGAGCCGGAGAATAAGACAGTACAAGAATTCCTTCCGATTCTTGAGCAATTGATGGAATTGGACGACAGTAGCGGTAAGACATATAATGAATGTACAAAGTGTAAATATATATTTGTGCAACGGTCATTTTAATAAAGGTTCGGACGACTCTGATGAGGATGATTCTGGATCCGGAGATTCTGATTCCAGTACATCCGCGTCTGAACGCCACTTATCACGTGGTGATGATGGATCCAATGATGAAGATGAGGATCTAGACGAAGGATCAGGGACTGAGTCTGACAGCTCAAGTGGAAGTTGCACATCTGGTAGTGAAGAGAGTTCTGATAATGAAAATGATTCTGGACACGAAGTGCTGCATATGGAGGCAATTGAAAACGCGACTGGGGACATTACCCTTTCAACAATTGATGAAAACAAATCCAACGACACGACTGAAGATTTGGCCGAGAAGGTCAAAAATATGAAACTATAACTTCTCTTCCACAATACAATTCAACAATACCATTTCACAACGACCTATAACTTTAGATTAGAAACAAGGGTGTTATAGCTAAGTATTACATATTTCCAGGGAATCGTGTGAACTTTTGGTGTATCAATTAACTCAAGAATAAGCAAAATAAATGTAATACTTTGTCAACTTCTCACTTTGCTCCATTGCTTTATACGTAACCTCTCAATTAAGTAAACCTGATATTTAATTTCTCTTTTTGCTGGAAAGTGAAAATTAATTGAATTGAAAGTTAGCGCGCGTCCGATGCATTTATTTGTATTATATTTGACTGAAATGTACGACGCCTATACGCATGTGTGTGCACTCTTTGATAAAGATTTTTGAAACGACTTAAGACTTAAACATATCTTCCAATGTTTAATGTATTATAATCACAGTGCAGTAGTTTAAATGTGCTTACAAAGATGTTAGATTTGGTTGTCGTGCTTTGCGTTTTCACTTAATTATCTGACAGTTGAGGGCGTCTCTCAAGCAATGTACTCAATAATACCTGCTGTGATCACATACACAATTTACTGGAAACCCAACCGTCTTTTGTGTTCTTACAAATGTAAAACAATTGTAATTGTAGTCCAAAACGTGGGCCAACTTTCTCATGCTGCGATTTATTGCCTCTTTATAAGTATCACTCAAAAGGAAGGATTTCTGTTTAGTCGCCGTGTGGTTCTATTAATAAGTGACGGTGTCCTGTGAGGTAAAGGCTTAGCTCATTTTTTTTGCAACAACTTCTAAGTTACTTGCTACATACCCAGTGTTATGAACATTCCTGAGGTTGACGTTGCGTGTCAACTCAACATCATTTAATGCAGATAAATTAAAATTATATTCTGGTACCAAGATGCAGCTAAATAACTTCGGATCAACGCAACTGTTCATTGCTGTACTTGCATTTGTATCAGCTCTAATGGTAAAAACTTTACAATTATTAATGTTTGCATTATTATTGTGTATTAATCAACATATCAAACTTACAAACTAGTCATCCGTTGGAAAAGAAGTGGGAAAGAGGCAGTTGGATGGGATTCACGACCAACTCACAACGACTGCAATTCCGACCGGACTTCTAGGTGTGACGGATGCTGAGAATATATTTTTATACAAAAATGACCTTTACGCTAATTATTCTTTGCCCACCGTGAGTCGGATTATGATGCGAATGTACAAGGATGGAGATGGGATTCTTGCATGTCGGAAATGTGGGAGTTATTCCAGTGGGGCTTATGGGGATTGCTGTCTTGGATGTACCAAATTAGGCTATAAGGGATGCTGGTGTAGAATGTGTGATTGTCTGTGCTACATGTATTAACATTTGAACTTCCCAGCCAATAAAAACAGTCGAATGCTGTTACGTTTTTAAAAGAATTAATATAAGATTGATGAATTTAAGCAAAGTTTGCTTGCCACTTTCGAAAATCTGAGTCTTCATAATTGCTGTAAGAATTATTTGATAGAGTACCGAAACTTGATTTTAATTTACACAGGCGACCAAAATTGTTAACTAAAATTACAATTGATTTAAATTGTGTTAACTTCGAATGACAAAATCGGTGTATTTAACTACTCAACTGACTTGTACTCAACAATTGGAATGGCACATAATCTGAAAAATGAAATATCAAATTCCCATACAAATTTATGCAAGCAAACAATACTGCAACAGCAATAAAATTCATAAAAAATCCGACTTTGATCATGTCGCCCAGCTTGAGGTCAGATGAGGCGTATACCACGGCATTTGGTCCAGTTGCCACCGGAAGCATAAAAGAATACGAACATGCAAATGGCAGATGGAAATGTAAGGTACAAAGGGTGAATCCCGAGTCTAACAGACTGTAAGTAAAAAGAAGAGTTTGCTGATTAGAATTCGCAAAAAAGTCACAACATTAATTCCACATTGAAGTACCAAGTCAAGAAGAATGGGAATTGCAAGTGCGGATATAGCCGAATTTGACACAATTTCAGTTAGAAACACTATTAGAAGGAGAATTGTTATTTGTATTGCAAGAACGGGCAAACTTGCAAATAAATATAGGCTATCTCCAAGCATTGCAGCTACCCCGCTAATTTTGGCTCCTTTGGACAGTGCGTGTCCACCACCTGATTAAAAAAAAGCAAAATTAAGTGCAAGAAACTTGACTAACATTTGATGTGTTACAAATTAACCTAGTAAAGTAAAAACTCCCCAAGGAATTCTGCTTTCAGCGAATCTCCAATCCAGTAGTCCACTGGAGAAAGTGGAGCTGAATTCTAGAAATTCCATACAACTTGATTATTACTTTTTTAGAATTGTATTATTCTAAAGAATTGGGAATGGGATAAATACTCCATGTGCGAAGTCCATAGTAGAATTCTCGATTCCGTGGAATAACAAACAAAATGACCCCCATCATAATCGTTCCAGTTGAAATGTGTATTCTTTTTACGAACAGTTCACTCCAACCGGGGATGATTCGCGGGTTATGAAATGACCATAGGGTCACGGAAACTAAGAAATGAATGCTGACTGCTATTTCATGGGTTGAGATTGGACCCAAGGATTCATATTTTTGAACTAATGTGTTTCGAATCTTTTCTTCGATGTTTTTATTAGACGAAGAAACTGCAGAATCGACGGTTTCCTTTTTCTTCCAGAATTTCAAGCGTTCCGGAATTCCGATGAACACTAATTGCAAGTAAAACCATGCAGCGAAAACGTTGAGCGTCATTGGAACCACTGCGAATGCACTCCACGTTGTAAATGTGAGTGCAGCATTGTCTCCGTGCTTGAGGGGATCTAAACTTTATAGTCAACAGTAGGTGAATTCAAAAAAACGATTATTACCACTTAGGAGAAAAAATAACCTTATAATCTTATGGTATAAGTTATTACTTTCCCAAAAAATCGATTGCAATCAAATTTGCACCAGTTCCAGTAAGGACCCCAGTCCCGCCTAAATTGGAGGAGTAACAAATGCCGAGCAGAAATAGTGTTCTAAGCCTGTGCATTTTCTTCGACATTTTGTCTGCTTTTCCGGTTGACCTGAAAGTAATAAATTTGTTCAGTAGTTTACTCATTATTTTTATCCCATTAGTTCTGAAGTGTAAGAAGTAGCATGACGTGAACAATGATTACCCTTTTAAGTTCGCATTTTTATTGCGAATCGCATCATCTTCATTCGAGTCTTCTGTTATGTCCTGGCAATTTGTTTCGATGGGTTCTGAAATACTGACACGGGCGCTATTTGTGAGAATTAAACTAATTGAATTAATTCCAACTGATGTGCCTGTGATAGATAATGCATAATACTGACATTTCCGAGGAGCGAACGCCTTGTAACTCCTCCAAAACAGCCAATACGATCGGCACCATCATGGATGCTGTCGCGGTGTTGAACATCCACATGGATAAGAACATTGTGGTCAACATTATTCCAAGCAGTAAACTATTTCAAAAGAGAATGTTACATTTTTAAAACAACCCTTGCCAATTTTTACATTAGCGTTGGTCACTGCTAAAGTCCGGATTACGTTTTGTATGCTTAGGATAACTTAATCATAAGCTAATGCTATACCTTCGCCTGACTATTCTAATCAATGAAGGAGTGTAGAATTTTATCTGCTGCAATTTGCCAAATTTTCAATTCCCACGCGATAACACATTTTGGTTCCACATTTTGTTGTTGTCAATATTTTGGGTTTAAGAAATACTTTAGGGCTACTAATCGGCTGTGTTCATGGTTGGAAAGGATTCGCAAATGCCTGATTGCTGATGTTTAGTGAACTGTGCACGGCGTCAGTGAAATTGAAGTGTAAACAAACGTAAACGGAAGGGCTTCTTTTTACGGAGAACTCGGATTTTGCTCTCAACCATGAGAAGAACGGCGCCGTTCATCATACACGAAAATAATATTTATCTAGCCAAATGCAAAACCACAGTCCTCATATGCACACGCTGCTGTGTTTATTTTATTAAATTATCGGTAAAATTATGCGCGTCCCAATCACAACATTTGCCTCACAACCCAAGCATGAAACATAAAGTAAAACTAGAAACGTGTAAGCTTTTCTCAACAAGTTTTTAGTGGCTCATGTAGGCTGGGAGGCGGAATAACTAGTTTAGTTTGCATAAAAATCATCTCGTGAATCTCCTTCCACCACATCATATCAGCACTTTCAGCACATGAAGATCACTACAAAAAAAAACTAGCAAATAGGTTCAGCAAGTAAGGCAAAAGAAAAGACGCACAACCAAAGTTAGTGGGAAACTCATTAGAAATGGAAGAGCACGGCAGCAGTGACTCGGATTCATCATTGCAATTGGAAAATATTTCTGGATTCGGTTTTGACGACAGTAACTCTGAATCCCGGAATACACGAATGAAGTCAATAATTCCATCCCTACTGTTCTCTCCAACACCTTACAAATCCCCAGCAACAACAAAGGAGGTCGTCTTCAAAAGTTTTCAAGCACCTGAACCCACAACTGCTACAAAGCCTGGTTCGTAATTTGAAACATTGGAAATGCTAAGCAGTCTGGTGACAATCTAATTCATTGATTTTTGAACTTTGCGAAATAATTATTTGCAGATAAATTACGTTCAAAAACCTCCGATTGCTCCAAAACCGGTTGTGTTAAGAACAAGATCAGCCCAGATATAGAAGACATGTCAGTCCACAAAAATTGAATTGTCACAATGGAAAACATTTAGTCAAATTTCCACTTTTATTGTATGTGTGTGTGGCAGATGCGGTTTGTGCTTCTTTTCCAATTGTGTTAACTAAATTTGTACATACATTTGTGTCTTGTAAAAATTACAATAAATTAAAATCAGCAGCGTTTGTTCGTCTCTTATTTCCTTTTTCGGAAATACGATGTACAAATTTCAATGCTAACCACATGTGAAATGTCAAATAGGAAAGCTAAAATTCAACCACTTAACAGAATTACATTTATAAACTGAAAACATTAATCATAATCGGGAAAGAAGTCAATAAATTTTTCCTAAATTGTAATGTGTTTTATCGTCATGCTATGAAAGATGTATTTTATTTAATTTTTTTATTAATGTTATGCAAGGGTCCTTATTTCTAGCTCTTGCTACTACAGTGAAATTTAATTCAATCCAAATTCTTAACCGGACTTTCTATATTTTACAAACAATTAAAATTCAAACACTTACGTAGCTAAACTTGTTCCAGACCAAATCATCACCTTCAAAGCAATTCGTTTGTGAAGCCCACAATATTCAAATGCCAACGCCACCAGAAATCCTCCTAACGATACCAGAGAGGAATCTTTCATGTACTCCGGAACAACTTCATCTACCCAAGAAATAAAGTTGTAATCATACATTCTAAACTGCAAACCCAGTTTTCCTTTGTTAATCACAAACTGCTAGTTTGAATTCCCAAGATCGGATGCAGAAAAATTGGAAGTAATCCTGTAACCGGGCTCGGGATTGCCTCTGTCAGCCAAAATCCAGCGATTAAACCAAGTGAATATAAATATCTTCCAGCCTAACAAAATCCAGAGCCTAATTAATGTTTCAACTTGAATTTGATATAATTTGATTATTTACCAAAGACTGATTTACTAGAGGAACAGACAACAATGCTATTGGATAGCAAACTGCAAAAATAAATCTCCAGTTAGCACGAATATTTTGAAAGTAATTCGTCATTCTTGAAAATGAAATTGCCGGATTCGCTTGAGTAAGGAGATTCAAAATCAGACTGACAGAATGGAGAGTGTGCCTTGTCATCGCTGATACATTTCCGACATTCCCGTCTGTTGTTTGTGAAGTACATATATTTAAATAGGATCGTCTACAAACATAATTATTGTAGATTTACATGGATCATGGATTCTGTTAAATCTCACTGCTCCTTGTCGCTCACAAGCCATGAACTGAACATGATCGAAAGTTTAATTAATTCAGAATGGTTTTTTTGGGGAAATATCATTGACATTCCGCACGTTCTCATTTTAAATATTGCATAATGAGATTAGTCTAAACACAATAGGATTGTTCCAAGGTTATGAAACAACTGATTCTTTTGAGCAGAAGCTAATTTGGGGCTAATCATGCAGAAATCCCAGAACCATCGGCGTGAAAATCAATTCATGAATTGTCATAATGCGTACGCAATGTACACAGCACAAGTGTTTGTTCCGTAGGCTTCAAGATTTCGTCCAAGTCTTGAAGAAATAGTCAAATCAAAGCAACCAAATAAGAGTAATGATTTGTTTTTTGAACGCCGTTAAGTAAATTTAATATTACCAGAAACTACAACCCACCAAATTTTAGGTTCTTATCCTTCTTATTACCGAGCACACATGCTTTAGCATGTGGCACAGGTATTGCGATCGTATTTTCCGTCCGTCTGACGAATTTTTCGCAGCGCTGATTGGAATTAAAACCTAACTGGTGCTTCATACCACATGCAGAAATCCCAGAACCATCGGCGTGAAAATCAATTCATGAATTGTCATAATGCGTACGCAATGTACACAGCACAAGTGTTTGTTCCGTAGGCTTCAAAATTTCTTCCAAGTCTTGAAGAAATAGTCAAATCGAAGCAACCAAATAAGAGTAATGATTTGTTCTTTGAACGCCGTTAAGTAAATTCAATATTACCAGAAACTTCAAACCACCAAATTTTAGGTTTTTATCCTTCTTACTAGTAGCAGTGAAAAAACTAATCCGGCGTCTCCGGCCCATATAAATAATTATTTCCTGCAAATCGCAATTGCACCATTCGAGGCATATGGCTAGGAGGTTTAGCTTTCTGTTCGGCATTATTACCAGTTCAATTTACAGATTTGACTGTTGCTCCAGCTTCCTTTGTCCAGTAACATGGCAAAAGTATGTTGGCAAATTTTGAATCAGCATTTAGCAATCAGCAGAAATTTACTTCCTCGCATTCTTAAAAATACGATTTTAGTGCAAACTGCGGGATGTGGGAGCCGTGCAGCGTGCAAAATTACGTCTTACACAAATAACAAAACGTAGTCGTCACTGCTTCACACCGACTAGAAATCCATGACACAGCAGAGAATTTGGACTTTTAATTTTGCCGACCTTCGGAGTTCAGATATGCAGATCATCACAAAATCATCATCACTGGCTCTTACCTAACCTAAGGCTAACAGAAAATACTTATAGACAAGAGTGTTTATGCAAGTTTATTGATATAAGATGAGATCATACCAGAATCAGCCAAGTCAAACACTTCATCTGCCTGAGAAGAGGAATAACAAATGAGTGGTTTAATTTTAAAAGTTAATGACGTATTTGTTTTTGAAAGCGAGATAATCAGTATCTCTGTCATATTTACAAATGGAGAATGTTTTCTGATTTTTGAAACTTGACTGTTACACAAGTCTTGTGCTTCTCACCGTTTGCTGCCGTCTTAAAAAGGCAGCTGCTTTTCTTGAAATTCGCTTTATCGCACTTGCCTCATATGTAGTTCTATACAAAAGTCACTCCTTCCTTTGGCATTACAACATACATCAAACATCGGATGTCTCATCCCAACACAAATAAGCTTGGCTTGCCACATGCTCATCAAATACAATTCCAGAAATCGAATTAAATGTACTCAACATGCACGCGTAGTTTTATTCTATTCTTTCAACGTGCTCACTCCCTTTCCTTCCCTTTTGGGAGAGGCTTATCTGTCAATCGATTATCAAAAACCACCTAGTGGAGAGAAAAACTCAAGTAGATTTACATTGATTAACATGTATTTATTCAGTAGCGTCGTTTCCTCCAAATCAATTCCAATTTCTGATAACACTGCTGATTTTGAAACCCACTTCTTCAGTCTAATACTCTGCATCCTTTCCGTCGTGCCGCCGCCGCCGGCCTGATTGCGAGTTTTGAACTATGCAATGTGCATGGCCTGGGATGATTTCAAAACATTTGAAGTCCTTTATCCTTCCAAAAGAACCCTTCAGTCACTTTACATCTTTCCCCTAATTTAAATCACACAATTTTTTGCTCGTCTCTCCCCTTTCATTCAATCCACTCATAAAACCCTTCTAACCCTCATTTCGATGCATTTTACTAGTATACCTATTTTACATACACACTATAGCTCGTTCGACATGGTTGAAAACATGAAAACGACATAGTTTGGTTTTGTGGCCGTACGATTATAAATGCGATAGTAATGCGGTTTCCGTTAAAACGATGAAATGCATGTTCAAATTTTGGGCAAATAAAGTGGGTGAATTTAATTAAATAATTTAACGGCGAGTAAACCAAAATGGTTTTGATTTGGTGAAATATCCAAACTACGTATCTGCCAATCGCAATGCATTCATACCGTAAATTAGACCAAAATTTAAGATAATATTATAAAAATTAGGATGCTAGCTGCATCGAGACGAGTATGTCACATTTATTCTGATCCTGCTACAATCTTTGCTTGGATCCATCAGTCATTTTTGACACCTTGACCTAACCAAGCTGTTGACTGGCACACATGTGGGCCAAAGGTAATCTAAAATTGGTTTTCCAACACATCGCAGCGCAGTGGCTGTGGCTGCCCAACCGCCCTTTATCCCTGGCCAGGGCACTCATCCACATCCACCTTTCATGCTGCACCACACTGCTACTCCTACACAAACTCAACCCAGTTGAATTAATTGGAGATTAAAAGTTAGTGCTAGTTTAGCATACTCACGCAAGAGTACCCCATATTTCCGACATATTGCAATGGAATAGACGACAACTACGACCACGCGGTGTATGTATTTAGCATGGGGCTGGAGCGCGGGCGGGGAAGCACCCAACGCATTGCACGTATGTGCACGGCTCGCACAGCACGGTGGCTCCATACTCCATGCCCCCCGTCCCAAATCCCAAAGTACAAATTCTACTAGGAGCAAAAAAAAACACACACATCGTCCTTTTGTTGTCAGTCCCACACTTTGCCGGCTTCAGTTCATTTCCAGTCGTCGTTCCCAAGATACGAGAATCCCGAATCCAGGAGTGGTCCAGGAGACCCGGGCATTACACCATCCGACCGACCGAACGGCGGACGACGTAGGTACGTATTCTTATTGGGCCGGGAGTCAAATCCAATTCACATCAGGAGAGGATCACGCCACATTTTCTTCCCCGAATCCACACAACAAGAAGAGCAAAGCCGGTATTTGAGAAACACAAGGACGACGGGTGTCATCGCACTCACTCCAGCTCTGCAACAACAGGCGACGGTTTTTACAAAGACGTTAACTACTGGGACTGAGAACTAAATTATTCTGTGAAGTGTTTTACACAGCCATGGCTAAGTTACCGATTTGTTTGCTGGTCACCGGTGTGTTGTTACTGGCGGCATCACTTGTGGCATGGCTCTCGTTCCCTTCACTGATGAAGGCCATGATCAGAGGCGTAAGTTTATTTTAATTCGGGTTTTAATTTTTATGGAAGTGGTGCATGGCGTTTACCTTGAAAAATATTTTAATTTGCATTCCCGTGTGCGTGGTACGGATTTATTCAAATGGAAATTGGAAACATTCAGATTCTATCGTTAATACATATCAAGGTTCGATTGATGCGGAACTCATTTGCATATGACTGGAGGACAGGGGCTACAATATTTAAAATTTATTTGGTTTCTTCATTTTCGTAGAAGCAGCTGTTCAATTCCACAAGGGATGGTGTGGACCATACATTAGTTCTTCCTTAGCTCATTAGTTCATATTGGGCTATTTTATTGCGTAGTTGCAACTGATGAACTCCTCTTTACATGGTTCAGATTTATTCTACTCGATTTACCTGCGCAATATTCTTGGCTTCCCCGTGACTCAAAAATCCGAGTCGTCAAAGTAGGGTCATACGATAATAGTTTATTGGCTGGAATCCATTTACATTTACTCATATGTATATCGCGGTAGGGAAAGAAGTAGTTTAGGTTGGAAAAATAGACATGCATCTATCTGTCTTCCCAAGCATGCGTGTATACATCACAAATTATAAGTAAATTCCTCACGAACTCCATCAGATACGCCTGACCGCTGTACTGGACTTTTGCGTTATGTAACAAAGCACTATAGACATATTTGGATAATGATAATAGGAAATGTGAAGTATTTGATCCTGAACTGGACAGCTCGATTGTCCACTTGCAATTATGCATGTAGCCAAGCATGTACAACCAGCAACAAAGACATTGATTCCAGCTATCAGAAAAGGAAAACATTGGAAGTTGTGTTTTCATAGATCGGGGGCTTTGAACATTTTGCATAATATTTTACAAGAAAGCAAGGTCGTGTTACGCAAACCTTAAAACTATTATTTCCGTGTTCATCCCGTTGACAGTGTTTATTATTGTTCCCTGACTGACTAAAATACGACGTGGTGAGAGTCCTTGCCCGAGAAGGATTTACTAATGCCAAAGGTAATTTATTTATAGAATCTTGAGCAACTGATATACTTGGTTGCGGCAAGACAGAAATCACGAGATAATATACAGGGAGAGGCGTCAAGATGAGCTATTATAATTAAGAAGCCCATTAAAATATTTTTCCCACACTAAACCATGAAACCAGCCAAAGCCCAAAGGGTTTATTTCCATGTGTAATTCCAAATAGGTTTACACACTTATGGACTCACATGTCAGTGTATTCATATCTACCCGTGCAAAATAGATGTCCTGGTTTACATTAAATATCACATTCCCTTTATGCCAATGCACATTCAGACAAATTTAGTGGATATGACCAAGGCAGTTGGCATTTGCGAATGAATGGGCTAAGGTTTCATTTAATTTGAGGGCATAACTACGATGCAGCTCTACTGCGTATCGCAAATTTGTACCACTGCATTGGATTATCATTAAAGAATTGTGCAAAAAATTGGACGGACGCACACCAAGTAGCTCGCGTGTACGCTAGTATTCAAGAATGCCTAAACAACTTTTATGGAAATGAACTGTTTTTTAAACAGAAACTTAGCTTTCAATCGACCGCGCCCGACCTTTAGATTCCAACTTTGGATGGTTTGGACGGTTGTGTATTTTTGCGCTTGGTCATAATGCATCATACTTCAAAAATGTTTTCCGGATAGACAAGATGACTCAATGAAGTCCGAGTCCATCTCCATGCTCCAACTCCAAAGTCGATTTCCTGCCATGCACTCATTGCAAAGTTTACTCTTTGCATTTCTAACTTGAAACACACTCCACACAGTAATTGTTAGCGGAAAAACGTCACGTGTTAAAAAAAACTCCTTTGCAAGGTTTCCCCACTTTACCTTGATCGTCAGTTCTCATTTTTTTGTGTGAAGATTAAGATTTGCTCAAGGTGGAAATGTAACAAGCGAGCAAGCAAGAATGTTATAATTTCGGCGTGTAGGTAGAAGTGTTTTGTGCAATTTCATCGTACACGCGTAATTGAGAGAAATGTACAATGCGGTTGGATTAATGGTGATATGATTGGAATCCTTCTAGTGTGTTCTTCCCGTTAACTGCGCATTTTGAATTTGGATGCATTAATCTATTAGAAAATCTTAATCTTGGGTTTCTGTCTCATCTTGTAGCACGGTGGAGTCCTTGTAGCTGTAGCTCAGTAAATTAAGCAATAATAAAACAATAATTCAAGGAAGTTTTGGTTTAAAATGTTTTCCTTTGACCCTCATCTGCTTAATCAGCACATTGGTTTATTTTGCATTTTGAGACAGATTTGAAAGTGGATTTAATGGTTTGTTTCCATTGCAGTGCTTATTTATGCGCACTAAAAAGCAAAAGATCACAGAAGACAGCAAGCCTTATCGCGAAGGGCTGATGGACAGACAGGCAGACAGACGCATTTTAATTACGTTTAATAATATTTGATGTAAGTCAGGAAGTCACACACAAACATTTTAATCTAAACAGTCGTTGCAGTTGTTTGCTTGGTGAAATTAAGAAAGTGCGCCTTATAAAAAGAAGACGTAACATTAAAAAAACATTCATTTTGTACCCACAAATTAAAAACAATTATTACTCATTTGTACTGACCATTTGCCGACTTCGTTTATAAAATGACTTGCAATTACATCCAACCGCTTTATCTATTATGTAATACCAAAGTCTGCCGAAACAAAACCCAGTTTATTACTGCGTAGTTATCGCCCTCTTTTGTGTTCCTTTTGCTTGGTCCTTACTCCTTAGTTTTTGCTGAATGAGAAATTGCTTAACAAAATTACTTTTATTCGATTATAGAATTTTTCTGCATTGTGCTGGCCAATTCAATCAAAAATTGTAACTTTTGGAGCATGTGCAAAAAAACGAAGGTTTTGTTGCTGCTTCAAAAAAGGTTCTCAATCATATGGGAATGACATGACATTGGCAATCTGGCTTACATTAGGCTATCCGCAAATCGCGAAACAAGGATACGAAAATTAGTCAAGAGCCACATTAGCCGGGCGGCTAACAGAGTTCAGAGTAAAGTACGGGTACAAAAGTACAGAGTCCTCTCTGCCAAACCTTGCCTGTAACACGCATAATACAAACCATGGCTGTTTATTTTAATCCTCAGTAAACAAACTTGGGTTAAATTATTTACCATCCGGGATGGGCTTATCCCGCGGACCCCTTCAAGCTGTCCTTTTTTCAGAAAAAAATTGAGTGTCTCCCACAAAAACAGATGTTGATGTCAAGTCAAACATAATATTTCTACCACGTACTTTGAAGGGTAAAATAAATGGAATCTGTTCTACAGAACAGCGTTTGGTTAATTGCAAGTTTGACAGGTGCATTTTGGATAAGTTTAAGAAGCTAAGGCTGCTGGCAAAAATATTTCATGAAGCCTACGCACAAACATGACCAAAATAAAATTTTCAGACTTGTAACCAGTCGAGGTTTTCTCTATTTAAAACTAAACTACCACAAAACTCGAATTTGGTCTTCTTCTTCAGCCGATTCTATTAATTAAAATTGTTATTAATTAATTATTATTTTTAATTTGCAGCAAGTTAATTTGCAAGACGGATCACCTACATTCGAAAAATGGAAAGACATAACGATGCCAATACTGATGAGCTATTATTTCTACAACATAACAAATGTATTTTTTTTTCAAAAATTTTTCACAACTAGAGGCTTAAAACATGCAAGTTAATTGTTTTATATCATTTCAGTCCGATGAAGTCGAAAAAGGAAGGGGAGCTGTCATGCCAAAACTGGACGAAATCGGACCTTATGTTTATCTGTAAGTGCGCGATTACAAATGAAAATTCCTTAATCTTAGAAGAAATAGTGTGCCGTGCCCCTGTGCCCTTATGGAAACTTGTTCAAGAGGCATTGATGCATAGCACTGCCATACATTCATTCAAAGAGCACAAACCAAAGTGATTCCCAGCGAATCCGCAATCCACATTTAACTAAATTATTGCGCATTTCAAAAATGAATGATGTACATTGGCAAGTTGTATCAGTTAATATGATGCATGCTATGGCAAGTGTTTCATTGAAGCACTGTTTGGAAACCAGGCGTCAGGGTGTTACGTTCGAAGTTGCCAGCCTCATTAACTAAAATTCACAGCATTTGTAATTGAATCTTACAATCGAGATTTAATGAATCATTTATCCAGATCCCAATTGACTCATGGGTTCAAAAGCCTAGCCAAGTGAGAAACGCATGTACCAACTCGTCAACAAGTGTAAAAATTTGATTGCCGGTCAAAATTAACAACAAAATTTACTAGCAAACATATTATTCAAAGGTAGTTCTGTCAGGTCAGTATTTAATGGTTAGGTACATCCGTTTGATAAGCCGGTGGCGTGATTAAGATGACTATCTCAGCACTCATATTGAATGCATTATATTACTTCTACGAAATTGAAATTGCACTTACAAGCGAATCTTATTTTTATTAAACATGAGTCATTCAGTGTACGAACAACATTCTCAATTGTATTTATATTACATTGAGTTAGTTGATTGTATTTTTCAGAGAGAAGAGAGCTAAAACTGTCCATTCAATGAACGAAGAGAAGGATACTGTAACGTATCAGCAATCGATAACCTATTTCTTCCAACCAGATCTTTCAAATGGAACAGAAGCAGATATTTTGCGATTGATTAATATTCCGCTTGTTGTAAGTAAGACGTAAGATTATTAATCACAACAAAATGATTAAAATTTTCCATAATAGGGTTTAGCCAATAAGGGTATCAGAGGTGATTTGACTACTTCAGCTCGATCAATGGCAAATGAAGAAATTCAAACTTATCAAGAGAAATTATTCATGACTCACAATGTAAGCGAAATGCTATTTGCCGGTTACCACGAACCAGTACTTGAACAGCTTGGTCGTTTACAAGGAGCGCCGATCTTGCCTGACAATCGATTTGGTCTTGCTTACGGAGTAATTTGCCACTAAGTTACAATTTGTAATGCAAATGGGCTTTGCAGCTTATTTACTGTTAATTGCTATTATTGTATAGAAAAATGGGACCTTGGGTCCGATGTATGAAGTCAATCGGGGACTTGACGATAACTCACAGTTTGGAAATATTGTCAGCTGGAGAGAGGAGCCGAAATTGGACTGGTGGTGGGGAGATGCTTGCAATATGATCAATGGTATGTATTTTTTTAAGCTTTGGTCTAATCTCGACTTCAAATTTCAATTGAATGTTGGTAATTCTTTTGATACTTAGGAACAGATGGCTCTATTTTCCCCCCATTTGTAACTAGGGACAGAGTTTTAAGTCTCTTTAGTGATGATCTTTGTCGATCTCTCTACTTATATTATGAAAAGGACATTGATTACAATGGAATCCCTGCTTATCGCTTTTCGGTGCCAGAGAAAGTTTTTCAAAAAGCTACCATAAATCCGGACAACCTGTGCTTCTGCAGGAATCAAACAAATGGTGGTGAATTCTGCAAAGCTGGTATAAAAATTTTGCTTAATAGGAAATACTTAAAAAGTCTGCAGGCGCATAATTCTTCTCACCTTTCAATTCTAGGTGTAATTGACCTCGGCGCTTGTAAAAAAGGTAAATTGATCTAGATTATAGATGATCAACTAATAGCACGACTACTGTGCGCGCCAATGCCTGGCATACTAAAAATTTATGCTATTGTGTAGGCGCCCCGATATTTGCGTCCACTCCACATTTTCTTTTTGGAGAAGAGGAAGATGCTCAAAAAGTGGGATTAGCCCCTGACCCAGAAAGGCACATGACGTATATTGATTTGGAACCGGTTAGAGGAACCAATTTTTAAATGCAAGGGTTTTGAGTTCGCACCTTGATTATAACGGGAATCTGTTCAAAATTGCAGAATACTGGCGTCCTTCTTCAAGCATCGAAAAAAATCCAAATCAATGTTCAAGTTAAACCCTACAAGAATTTACATAATTTTAAATACGCTCCTGATGTCCTATTACCAATTATGTGGGCAGATGAAGTAAGTTTTTTATTGGGTTAAACTTGTTCCACAATCAATAACTAATGTCTATTCAATTTGTTCAGTACGCTGCTCTCACTCCGGACAAAGTAGAGCTTGTGAAGTCGAAGGTTTTGTCACCGCCAATTATATTCGGCGCCGCAAAATGGGTAGTCATTGGTCTCAGTTTAGTAGTAATCTCTGTAGGTGTTATCGTTCTTGTCCTCCAACTGCGCTCAAAACAGAAGAAGTCAAGGGCACAAGGAAATAGCTATGATCTTGTTACCCAACAAGGGAAATACTAATTGATTAAAGTTGTGAAATCGTTAAATTATTGTATGAAATTATTTAGGACAGAAACGAAGTTAGCAAAATCTGTCTGGTTCGATATTAGACTGATGAATATCAAATACTACTATTTTCTAGTTACCACTTCTCGCTCGACTAAATGCCAAACCAACTAGCAATGTTATGAAATGTATGTTTAGTAATGGAAATAAACACTTTATTCTCGTAGTCAAATTGTACTTCATTTCTTGCCAATTTTGTTCATACATTTGCTGTGGTGCGCCAGTTAATAAATCTAGTCTGCAAATACACCAAATAACTAAACCGTTTTATTACAAAATCATTAAAACATGAAACTAGCGATTTCTAAAATAAAGCTGGTCGATTCTCCAGGAAATACAATATTTGCCTACTAGACTCACCAGGTTAGAATTCTTTAAACCGAGTAAAGTGGGTGTCGTTTTTCAAATATATCAATAATATCACAAAGTAGGGCCAGAATACTACTCGTCCCCTGTCAAACATGTGGAGTTTAGACTACTTGCAAATATTATCACATAATAAAATTTACCATTAGCCACTCTTTCTGCAAAATTATCCTTCCATTTTTGTCGACATGACGAGATGGCTTGATCCTCATGTGTGGGGTAGGTTGCAGGTAAACCTTAGGGCATCTCCATGGATGTGTGTCCATAACCCAAATGATTACAGGTGTATTGTAAATTTGACCTAAAATTCATCGTATAAACATTTTAAAATCAATTGAGTTATGGGTGCAGCTAAATCTTGAACGGCAACATGTTTTCGATTCGGTAAATCGGTTTTAAAATTGTATACTGAAGGCAACAAACAACTAAACTAATTTAATTATCGCTCCCACATACAAACAAGTTCGTTTTTACCTTTGTAGAAGACTGGAATCGTTCCACACAGTGAAATCAGTTGTTTCTCCGAGCCATCATTGAAAACTGTAATCAACATTGTACCTTCCAATACACGAATGGCAATGGCAATGAGGAAATTTAATTAAAAATGAATTTACAGTATGTGTCAAGGGCTGGTTTCAATCCAGGAAATGCCCTCAAGGTCTCCCTGATTTCTCTTCGTGTCCTCCTCCCATTACTGTACTGAAAATTGCCCAACGCACAAGTATAAATGTGATTCTCCAGAATAAAGTTAACCATAAAATATATACATTTAATATGCTACATTTGTCATTTGTAAAACTTACCTGTCCCTTACGAAGGGCTGCTTCAATGTAAGCCGCGTAGTGGTTTTCTGCAATTTTAGCCATAATTTGATCCGGAGTCATCCTTGCCATTGCCATTCTGTTAGGTCAATCACTTCACTCCTTGACCTTATGGTTAATAATATTGTCCTCACCAAAATCCGGTCAAGTGAAACACATAAACACGTCGACGACGGCTGTCACAACTCAACTCAATTCAACAATCTGACTAATAGACTGCAGCTCAAGAGTAAAGTAAACTGGAAGGTATATTACGCAGGTTGTTGGAATGAAATCCCCGGTATTTGAATGAATGAATGACGTCGCAACGCACAGTAGACTATAGACAGACTAACGGACAATATGCTGTGTCAAGGGATACCTGAAGTGTACTTCATATGAGAATGTATAGGTAATTTAAATATTTTTAATGGCATATGATTTACTGATTCATCTAAAGGCAAAGGCAAATCCTTGGTTGGTTAGTATAGTGGGCAGTGGGCAACTGTCATTAGATTTAAATATTCACCCAGAACTCTTTTTAACTTTTGTGGAAAAAAATGTCCAGAGTTACAATTTACTATATGTGGTTTAACCGGGTTTAACCCGTAAATACTTCAAGCAAATATTGTTCTCTACCACATTAAAGTTTCTTGCCGATTGGATATATAAGTAAATTAGTATAAATTACAATAAAACTAAGAAGCAAATTAGAATGCACCCATTATTTTACTTTCAAATTATGTTGAATGTCGTTGACATTTCTCTTTGAAATTCCTATTACTCTTATTAAGTCAATAAAAGCTTCACTGTATTAAACGTTTCATTGTCGCCATTTCAACCCAAACTACGCAATAAATGCACTACTTAAGACGCACTAAGCCCGGCATCCAGGATAATATTTCCACCACTCATTTTGCTCGCCAAATCCGACAAAGTAAATAGAACTGTATTGACGACGTCTTCCATTGGAACCAATGGATCACCTCCAACTGTGGTACTCGCCCGAATTGCTTCAGCAACAAAACCTGGATTGCTGTTTCCCGTACTGATCTGCATAATTCTTTGGAATGCTGGTGTCCAAACACATCCAAGACTCACGGAATTCACGCGAATATTATTCTTTCCCATTTCGTACGCCAAGGATCTGGTCAATTCATCCAAGGCTGCCTTGGATGCACGATAACTGGCACCATTCGGGATGGTTGTTCGGCCCACCTGAAATATTTAAATATTTTGAATAGGTGTGGTTTGCTTGAGCCAGATGGGTTTTCCGGGATCTCGATTATTTGATTTAAAATAGCCAATTTCAATTAGATTTTTAGTACCAAATGCGCTTACCGTTGTACTGACGTTAACGATAGAGCCAGTCTTTCCGTTTTCAATCATTTTGGATGCTACAATTTGAGTTAGATTGAGAACAGACTTCAATACTTGTCCGGAAACTCTGCAGAAATAATTACGAAGGTTAGTAATATTGTAGTATATAATAATTAAAATCCGACTTAGGTTTCTATCTTACTCGTCAAATTTATCCACAGTTATATCCAGGACGGGTTGGAATGCACCAACTCCACAGTTATTTATGTACTTATTCAAGGTAGAATTGTTAACTAAGCCTATAATTAAGAATTTGAAGATTTTATTTTAAGCTTTGTTAAGAGTATGTAAGTAAGGGTAGCCAACCGTCCATGGGCTCCAAGTCTGCCAGGGCATTTCTGGTAGCGTCCCAATCGGCCAGATCCAAACACATTGTATTCATGTCTGGGCATTCCTTCTTCAAATTTGCCAAATTGTCTTCAGAAGTAGCAATGGCGTAAACCGTGGCCCCATACTTGTAAAGCTGAACCGCTATTGCTCTTCCGATTCCTATTCGAGATAGAATTGTGTTTAATAATTCAAATATGCTTATATATATATGTTTGCTTACCCTTCCCAGCACTGCCTACCAAGTAGGTCTTGTTTTCGAACATTCTCTCGAGAGACATGTTAGTATTGGATATGTGGCACGGATATTCCTTGACTGTGACCTGGGCAATTTAGTTTTGTACCTTTGAAATTCAGACGTTGACTAAATTTTGAAAGTAAGTTCTTCAGCTTTTATACTACTTCCTTCCGGGATGTTTATTCCATCAAGGATTGGATTTGACACTTCTTGCAGGCTGAATGATTATGATTGATCGCATGAAAGGATCAAGGAAATTCCGGTCTTTCGATTTCATTTCGTCATTATTTATTCATCCATGATTCCGAGGTTCCGGTTTAAAGGCACTTGCATAAACAGATTTTGCAATTTGATTAAGTGGATTGAATAGCAAGATTGATAGTTAACGTGATGAGAACAATATTTCGAAAGTTGTTAAGCAGCATTAGTATGTTTAGCTAATGCGTATTACAACAATTGCGGAGTTCAAACTTGCCCTGACATTGTGTTGCGTGACTGGCTCATATGAGAAATATTGTAGCTCGTTTGCATATCTCGATAAATACTTTTGAACGTTAAAATATTATAAAACTGAAACAAGTATGTATGATCTAAACCGGTTTTCTTGTTTTGTTTTATTTTAACATAAATGCTTGAGAATATTAATTTTTCCCATTTTAAGCTTATTATGACATCTGAGTGATCTATTTTGTAGTGTCACTTCATCCGCCAAATTAATATTGCTCGTGAGCCACTTCTCCTATCGGGGTAGCCTATTCAAAGTTTCGTAATTTTAGTATTGTGGCTTTGTTAAGTTTAGTCATAAATTATGAAAGTAAAGCTGAAATGAAGCAATAGCGGATTTTTAACAAATGGCGAATCCTGAAGTGCTCACAATGTGCAATGTCGAGAGATTTTATTGCATAAGTTGAATTCTATTGAAGTAGCATCTAAAAGATTATGCAAATGGTCTCTGTAAAATAAAATGTTCTAGTTTGCAGTTCATTTTTACTTTAATTTTACGCAATTTTGCTATATTTCTACATTTACAAGTCCTGGTAGATTTTCCAATGGTTGATTACATGCATTTTGCACAATATATATATTTTTTTATTTTTTCATTTTGCATGACTACGAACGAGCAGTTTTTGTCTTCTGTGCTTCATTCTTTATGTTGCACTCAATCCAGCATCCAAAATAACATTTCCGCCTAGCATAAAAAGTCATTATATTAACTGTTCAAAGTTTTGGGACTTGACATAATTTGGTGTTGTGTATAATACCAGACATCTTGCTGGGTAAACCAGATGCAACGAAAAGAACGGTGTTGACCACATCATCCATGGGGACAAGGGGATCACCTCCAACAGTGCTGCTAGCCTTGATTGCTTCAGCAACAAAACCTGGGCTGCTGTTTCCCGTGCTAATTTCCATAATCCTTTGGAATGCTGGAGTCCAAACACAACCCAGGCTAACAGTATTTACCCGAATATTGTGTTTTCCCATTTCAAATGCAAATGACTTTGTCAACTCATCCAACTAAAGCAAAAACTAGCAATCAAAATTAAATTATTCAAATAAAATAAAATTATAACATGTCGATTTACTCACAGCAGCCTTACTAGCTCGATAAGAGGCAGCCTTTGGAATTGTCGCCCTTTGAGCCTGCAAATTGCAATTCATTCGTAAGAGATTTAATTAATTTGTTATGTTAAGCTTTCAAAACCAGAATCATTCCAAAACTTACCAATGTGCTGACATTGACGATGCTCCCACCTATTCCAGCCTCAATCATTTTGCCCGCGCAAACCTGAAAAAGTTCACTGTAGATTGCAAAACATGAAGAAAAAATTGCATGCTTACAAATTACAAATTAGAACTAGAATTAAATTACAAAACATGTCACAGACCTGGCTCACGTTCAAAACCGATTTGAGCACAACGCTGTCCACTCTAAAAATAATTATTAAAACAATACTTTTAATACATTACTGCTATACAGTATTCCTAACTCGATTTCAAAATTATTATTTTCAGACAATTCCAATTACTCTTCAAATTTTTCGCGTGTGATTTCGAGGACTGGCTGGAAGGAACCACAACCAATATTATTAATCATTTTGTTCAAAGTAGAGTTGTTGATCACACAATCCATAGCTTGAAGCGATTCCAATTCAGTACGAGCTGCATCCCAGTCTGATAAATCCACACGAATTGTTGTAATGTTTGGACACTCCTTTTTGAGACTGAGAATTGCATCGTCTGTAAGTGCAATTGCAAAAACGTTCGCTCCGTAACTATGTAGTCGCACAGCGATAGCTCTCCCGATCCCTTTTCAAAAACATACGATTTAATGCTATTCAAATAAAAATATTCACATATAATTCAATTGCGCACTTATTGCCTAGCTTACCTTTGGCAGCGCTGGTGACCAGAATGTTTTTATCTTTAAAGTAGTCCTCAAAAGACATTTTTATTCTTCGATGGAATGCTGTCTTTGATTTCAGTTTCTTGTCTTTTGTGCCACAAAAGAATAACTCAGAGTAATGGTTTGGATGGAAAGCCCGTCCGATTTTATAGTCTGTTTAAGAGACTACGACATACTCAAGTGTGTTTTGAAACTGTCGCTAAAATTAGCTGTAGTCGGTTAAGAATATTATTAAACTGCCCACAATCCCATGCATGCCAAACCAGTACAAAACTGTGTCACATTTTTCGATAGATCGATTGCGTGTGGTACCCAACAAAGAAAGGGATATCATTCACATCAATCCCATCCTTCCTTGTCGAAATGTTAATGAATTGTTTTGTATTTTGCTTCCACCCACGCAGGACTGAGTATCTCGCCATTACATTCATGCATTAGGCAAGGCACGACTATTACATATGACGCATTTTATTTATGCACTTACTCAACAAATATAAAATTATCCTTTTTAATTTGGCTAATCGGAGATACTATTTATAATGCCACTATTGAAAATATGACAATTAGATTGAGCAAAACTATTTCCAGAAGTTATTGCTGTTTCATAATGAGCTTGCAAAATCAGAGTATAAGAAATCGCGGGCAAAGTAAACGATGTCCAGATTGCACTTAGAATAAACTTTAATGTTCACCATAAAACTACATTTGATCAATCCTGACTAAATTAAACTACCAAGTACTTTATTACTACGTATGCATGTATTATTTTTACTACTCAGAATTGCGAATTCATTCCCGCTCGTTTTTCAAGCAGCACACATCCCAGCGTCAAGAATGATATTCCCACCGGACATTTTGCTGGAAAGATTAGAGAGCACGAATAGAATTGTATTGACGACGTCTTCCATTGGAACCAGAGGATCACCGCCAACGGTGGAATTTGACTGAATAGCTTGATTAAGAAATCCAGGGCTGGATTTCCCGCTGCTGATTTCAACTATGCGTTTAAAAGCATTTGTCCACACGCAGCCCAATGTCACAGTATTGACACGAATATTATGTTTCGCCAATTCATACGCCAAAGATTTCGTCAGTTCATCCAGTGCAGCTGTTTATGACCTCATTGTTATTATTAATTCAATCATTTGTTTCCGCTAAAGGGTGTAAGAATTTGCATACCTTTGGACGCACGGTAACTTGCACAATTTGGGATAGTGGCCCGGGCCACCTATATGTGGAGTAGGATTGGTAATTAGAGCTAATACAATTGTTAAAGAGTTAGTAAATACACTTACGGATGTACTGACGTTGACGATCGACCCTCCATTACCCGCTTCAATCTATTCAGAATCACAATTGAAGGCCTCCTCCGAAAAAGGGCCCATCTCGGTTACCAAAAACCGGCCTCTCTTCTCGTAGAAACCTTGATGAGGCCTTTTGGCGTGCAAAATTTACACAAAAAGGCCTCATCAAAGGTTTTTGGTTAATGAGGCCGGATTTTTGCTAAACGAGATGGGCCCTTTTTCGGCAGGAGGCCTTCAATTAATTATAAGTAGACGAATTTTTAACTTTCCCGTAAAAAGGGTTGGGCTAACCATTTTTGGCGCAGTCATCTGACATACATTCAAAACCGCCTTCAGGCAAACATTGCTGACTCTGTATTTAAAAAAGATAAAGTTATAATTTCAAACCAAACTAGGTGGAATATAAAATTCTAGTATTATTACTCATCAAATTTCTCCTGTGTGATATCGAGAGCAGGTTGCATTCCAGCTACTCCAATGTTGTTAATCATTTTATTCAAAGTTGAATTGTTAATGACTCCATCCAATGTGTCCAAGTCCTGCAAGGCTATGCGAGTATCATCCCAGTTGTTCAAATCAATGCAAATCGTCTTAACAAATGGAAAATCCTTCTCCAGACCGCTTAAATTATCATCCGCTGTGGATGTGGCATACACAACTGCACCGTAGCTGTGAAGCCTCTCCACAAGTGCTCTTCCAATTCCTTCAAAATTAATTTTAATGCATTAGCTGGCAGACAATGAATAAATAAAATTTTGGGGATCAAAATAAACCCAACCATTAAGATCGGATTACAGGAATGATTACTGAATTATCTAATTTCAGGCTTTAGTTTGTGTAGCAAGAAATTAAAATTAAAATATTTGAATCATAAGTCATACCCTGCACTTTCAAAATAATGTACAAATATAAATACACGTAAGCTGAAAGACGAATTGATGTAAAAAAAACATTCTTCTCTTACCTTTTCCAGCACTGGTGACCAAGATCTTCTTGTTTTGGAAGTATGTTTCAAGAGACATGTTGAATTCAAAGTATGGAAATTGAAGTGAGAATGCTTCGGATTTTTGCAAATGGTAAATTTGTTAAATTCGGTGAAGGTCTGTCTGCAGAAAAGAGCTTGAAGACTGAAATTCACAACTGAACGCAAATGATGAAGATTTTGCAGATTATATACCATTCGGCTCTACTCTCGCGTATTAAATTAATTCGGATCTTGTCAGAAGAGTAGAAGAGAATGCGTCAAATGCCTAATAATATCCATAAATATTACACTCTGACATTCAATGGACTACTTTGTCACGCGGTTTAACTTTTTCTGGAGCTGTCTTGAGCAAGAATTTCTATTTTTGTAAAACAAATGTTTCGAAATTTCTAATTTTGTAGGTTTTGGACTGGATTAGATAGAGCCTGGTCGCTCTGTTCGCCTTTCCCGGATCTATGGATTTCGTGCAATTTGGCGTGGGCGAAGAATCTGTTAACTAAATTAAAACATCCCTAGAAATTATAGGACAAAGGAAATCACTTTATTTTTTGGAATAGCTGATTTACAATCAGCCACATTTTATTTTCTACATAGCAGGTTTTTTTTCAACTCAAGTTTTTTGTGCGTGCTTTCTGCGCTTTGTATATTTTGAACATTACAATATGACTGTGGAGTTAACCAAGGAATAAAAAGCAGTCTGTTTTCATATTTATTAAAATACTGGTCATTCACGAATTTCTTAGCATGTAATTTAAATGTGTGTTAAATACATTTTTTGTGGGATTCTCAGGTTATCAACTTGGTGGTATGGTCTAGAATATTTGACGTATTTTGTTGCCAGAACACTAATAGCACAAACACTGGCAAATGTCAAAGTGCACATAAATACAGGTTTACTGCAACATTTTGTTTCTAAAAAATATAAGTAACTAAAACCAGTCAAATAGGCTCTCATCTTTATAGCCCAAATCATAATGCCTCCAGACGAGTCGGATGCAAAATCCATGATGTCCGAACATCCGGGTGCAGGTGCCGAGCATGAAAAACCGGAAGAACCACGGAAGCTCTCCATTTCCTCGGCAGCAACAACAGGGTCCCGAAAAGACTCCAAACCACACCCTGTTGAATCCCAGCTCCAAATTGCAAAACCACACCCAGTTGAATCCCAGCTCCAAATTGCAAAGCCACACCCCGTTGAGTCTCAGCTCCAAATCGCAAAACCACACCCCGTTGAATCTCAGCTCCAAATCGGAAAACCGGGGGAACACCCACGAAGACATTCCAATTTCTCGAAGGCAACAACGGGGACCCGAAAAGATTCCAAACCACACCCCGTTGAATCCCAGCTCCAGATTTCAAAACCAGGGGATACACGGAAGCATTCCAATTCTTCGGCGGGAACAGGGACACGAAAAAACTCCAAATCACATCCCAATGACTCCCAGCTCCAGCTCCACTCTGGTGAGGACGAAGATGAAGGCGAAGATGAGGAAGAGCACGAAGGGACGGAGGAAGGACCGGATGAGGCGGATGCACCCGATCATATAAAACATGACAAACAACACAGACTCTCCGATTTCAGCATTTTTGATAAACCCTTGGAACTTTTGGCAAAACCTCGCAATTCCTTGATCGATGGACCCCTCGCTTATGAATGGGAGAGTGCGAAATCCAAACCACATGCGAGGATTATATCCAGGTTTGTATGAAGTATGTACAAAAATGTGTTTTCTAAAATAAATTTTTAATGTTTTTACAGAAAATATCCGAAACCGACGGATGCTCAACGTGCACCAATGCAAAATACGTATGGATTATCACGATTTGGGAAGTTGAATGCTCCGAAGGCACTTGTGATTGGACGAACTTTGGATCCAACGGAACCGAAACCGGATGATCGACCGAATGCATACAGTGGCCCTGATGAAACTGGGAAATACAAACCAAATGCTCTTGTTCTTTCCAGGTAGTTTTTAAAAATAATTTAGTCTTAACCCTTTTAAAATCCCAATTTGACTGACGCGAATATATTCCAGACGCAAGGGATTCAAACTTGGCGGTCATGGAGTTCGGTTTCAAAATATTTACGGACTCACAAGATTCGGGAAAGCCAGTTCCCCCAACGCAGTTATGATGAGCCGAGTGGAAGTTAAGGATAAACGACAGCCTGGGCCTGGAGCCTATGATCCATATGACACTCGGGACACGTAGCTAACAAAACATCTATTTGTGATTATTTTGCAAATTGTCGAATATTTGTAATTGTTGCAGGAGAGTTGGCATACTAATAAAAGGCAGGCTCAAAGCTTGGGAGCATAGGTCACCACAGCCGGGTGCCAATGCATACGATTTACCCACTGAAATGGGGGAGGGACCTGCATTCTCATTTGCAGGACGCTACATGGATGAGATTCAATCTCAGAGCCCTGGTCCTATTTATAGGTTTGTGAATTAATTACAGAAACTAGTAAGTTTCCCATTTAAATGTTTGCTGTAATTTCATAGTTTACCGGATCTGAGGAAAAAGGCCCTGTCCTTAACATTCAAACCATTTCCATGGAGGAAACAAAAGGAATACCCAGGTCCAAATGAATATGCAAATTTACCTGGGGATCAAAAGATTGACTGGGCACTTCCAAGGCGCCCCGTTGTTCGCTTCGCTGGAAAACCTTATGATCCAAATGAGGAGTACGGGACTAATCCGTGAGTATAGAAAACGAAATATAAATATTTATAAATTTTATTTTAATAAACTTCCATTGTTGAAGCGTGGACACTGGCCCTGGACCTGGTGATTTTGATCTAAGTGGATATAAGGGCACGACCTATGGCAAACCAAAAGCAGTCATCATTTCGCGGTACCAAATAAATTTTGTAATGCTTTTCAAATAAAAATGTTAATATTGGTGGGATGGCAGTCCAAAATTTACTCCCGAAACATGTGGCTCCGGGAAACTTGAAAATCTGTTTGGAAAAAGTAGATTTGGATCCAAGTACGTATCAAAAGGAATCATTTGTAGTCGACATTATGCAAAAGATAAATCCCTGCCAGGGCCAGGAGCATATGATCCGTACCTTATAAAAGACACGTAAGAGATGCAAAGGTGTGCAAGAATCCTTCATTGCATTTAAAATTTTAAATTTTATTGTAGACGAGTTGGAATATCAATTAAATCAAGATGGAACGAAGGCCCAAATTCAAGAAACACAGGGCAGATCGGCTCAACGGGCCCAGGCCCAGGGGACTATGACATAAAATCAACCATGGGTAATGGTCCTGCTTATAGTTTGGTTCCCAAATTTAGAGGACAATTGGGAATTCTTGAAAAGTGAGTATTACATAATATTAAGAATGATTGCACGATTTAAAAAAACATGAAACGTGACAGGGTTCCCAAAATGAAGGATTACACTTCCTGCAGGGAAAACATTACCGAAAAGAAATCAACAGAACGCTGTGCACAACCTGAAACTCCAAAATGCCCGCCAAGTTGGTTGGACGGCTTTGTGATAGATCCGTGTATTCAATAAAATTACTACATGATTCACAATTTATATTACAAGCAAATCAACTCTTAACTTAAATTTGTTTATTTCTCACTCATAGCTATGTAAGCTTCGTTGAAATATAAATTCTAATATAATAATTTTATTGGCTATTAACTTTGTTATATGTAACACTTTGCATTAATTTTCCCTTGCCCTGGAAAAGCAATAGTTGTTATTCCCATTAATAAATACAGAAATTTAGTTGTGTGTAATTTCTGGTGACTCTCCTAAGCTTGTTCCACACATCAGACATCAGACAACAATGCATTCATTACTAAATGCATTACTGGTTGTGGTCTTGGTGGCGGCAATTCCTGTTGGTCAAGCTGACCAAGAGCCAGACCCTGAGGGAGAGTGGACTTTGTGAGTACAGGACAACAAAAAGGGCATTTAGTTGTAGAATCTGACACAATATTTTCTTGTAATTTCTCTAGAAAGAACGCATATGACCGACAGTATGAAATTGAACTCTCCCACATGATATTCCCAGTCCAACGCAGGTGCACTGCAAATAAATACAGAAATGATTCAGAAGATGAAGGAACTAACAAGACTCGTGCAAGGCTTTGGTCCGTTTTGATGAGTGATTATTTATTTTTTAGTGAGAAAATGCTCACAGAAAACGCAACTGAATTCCTTGAAGAAGCATTTGAAACTCGCCCTGACTATAAAATGATTTACTATGGCATTGTGATTTTAATTCTACTCGGTCTAGCTTTTACGATAGTCTTTTCCATCATCTTGTCCTGCTTAGGATTTGTCTGTGTTCGATTCATACTTGTGATTTGCATATTGATATCTAGGATGGGAATTAAGAAGGTTGTAAGAAGATTTGTGATTAGACGAGAAACTATGAGACGGAGAAAGGAGGACTACTTGATAAAAAAGTCTCATGTTAAGATCAAACCTCCAAGGAGAAATTTTCGACTGGCAAGATGGCTGAGAAATTACAGTGATGAAGAAGTTCCGGATGAACTAAGGGAAACTACTGAAGAACAACTTGCTTATCAGAAGGATGTTTCGAGCAGTGACTCTGACAAATACGCAAAATCGGATGCACGAAGTACCGCCAGTCATAAAGGAAAAGGGAAGGGATTGCATAAAGTATTGGATAGCCTTGCGAGGAACTCTTTGGAGAAGAAGAAAAAAGGAGAAATTTCATCTGGAGTTGCGCAAAAAATGAAAACGTTGACCAAGAAAGCTAAAATTGAAGGAGGGGGTGACAAATAATGGACTTTGGTGCCTATTTTATTAATTTAAATTTATGTAAGTGTAATAAAAACAATGTTTCAGTTTTAAAGCTTAAGCATTTTGTTCGTGAATATTCCTATTTGCTATAAATAACTAATATCTTCCTTTCAACTTTAGTTTTGGTTCAATACCCAAAGAATATGTTTTCTGTCTGCATTCAACTATATATTGTTGATTAATTCTGTACACTATGTTCATAACAAGATCCAGTAATGAATGAGCCGATTCAGTGAAATTTACCTGATAAAATGAGTCATGGATTAAGAACAATGCCCGCGTGCCAGGAAATAATATTAATCAAATAGTACAGAATTCGCATGAACGAAGTGATAAATACACGTGCACGCACGAATGATTCATCTTATCTTAGAATACTCATAAAATTTACACACTGTTTATCCAAATACTAGTTCATACACGTGCTTTGTCAGCAACAGTAAAATATTTCCAATAATTGGGTTCACTTTTCTGTACGTCGACGTCACCTCATCGCACCTTCGGCGCTTTGGAACCAAATTCCCGACCTACTGACTCACAGGTTTCCAGCAGTGTGTGCCCAACTCAAGAGCCAAGGCCGGGGACAATGAAATTTAATTAGGTAGTCATAATTCATTGATCGTATTTCATAACAAGAGAAATCTGACAAGTGTATCCTCACTTAAACTTGTCTGAGATTTCACAGCACCCCTTGTATTCAGACAGGAATGGTGCGCATTGGGACATGGACAATGAGACATTGAAATATTTCATTCAAGAAGGTTAAATGTATTCCACAAGTTGCTTCCCTTTAAAAGTGAGTTGGTGACTAATTTGAAGACAACAACAGAATCTTACGTATGTTAACTATGATATGCTAATTTGGCACGGCTCGAAAAGAGGCTCCGTCAATCCAAGACAATAAATAGGTGTGTCATCTGTATATGTAATTCGAAGAAGGTGAATTGCTAATTGAATCCTGTCACCAATCTGCATTTTGTCCACTGAGTTACCTCAGAGAACGTGTTTAGCACATCAATTCCTTGTATAACACGTCATTTCCATTCGTTCAAAACAAATTATTTTATCAGTTTCAGACTCAGTGTTGGAGTTAGTGCAGTGGAAGCAAAATCACAGTAACTACAATGCAGCCAATTGCAAAAACCGTTTTAACAATTGTCGGACTGCTAAGTATTACAGTCAACGTCTTCTCTATTTCCGAATTTGATTTGCCAGTTGCAAAAATCTACGAAGTTGATGAGAATGACAGGATTTTGGACACTTGGGATAAAATAGTGAATTCGGAAGCTGTTCTTGAAGGTGTGAATAGTGTGCGACTGGAGTGTACGGCAAATCATCCCGTTCAATGGATTTACAGTGGGAATGGGGTAAATTTTTAAATCATAAACTTTGAATCATTTGCTAATTTAAAATAGATTCATCAAGTCCAAATTTCCTCTCAGATTCCGGTGTCCTCCTCCAAAATTACATTTTCGAGGGATAGAGTGACCCGGGAATTGGAGACCAAATACAAGGCATCCGTATTCATTAATCCATTGAAGGAGCATCATACGGGAAAATACCAATGCAGTAGCACGGAAGTATTGGATTTGGAAACTTATCTTTACGTATACGTTCCAGGTACAGCTCACGCTCACAAATGAAATTAACATCAAATTATGTTAAAATCCATATACACAATAACAAATTTCTAGGTCGAGCGCTTTTCACATCACTGAATGGAAGGACACTTCACTTTCAAAAGAATGACACAACAATCGTTATTCCTTGCAGCGTTTCCAACCCAGACGTCAGTGTCACTTTGGAGAAACAAATCGGGGTACACGAGAGTAAACAATAAGAATGCCCATGTTATCTAAGAGTACACCACCCTTAATTAATTACTTTACTAAATTAACAGTCGACTTTGCAACAAATCCAAGTCAAAACCCAAACGGCCATTACGTATAATCCTAGAAACGGATTCACCGTCAAATTGGATGAATTAGAAGGTGGAGCAGAGGGTACATTTGTTTGCACGGCAAAACACAATCACCTCGTTCGCGGAATCGAATACACACTCACGTCCAACAGAAACTACAATCGTATGTTTTTTAAAATAATTATCGCCTCTCTTTCTATGAATTTGTAATATGAAAATCTAAATTAAACATGTTAACTGCAAATTTTTAGCATTTCTGAATCCGGAGTCCTCCACCTCCGGCGGGTGCAGTAACCACACATGTGGAATCAATGCCGTCTGCCTCCTCATCGGCGGAAATCCGACTTGTCAGTGTGAGGACACCTTCATCGGAGATGCTGATGAATCCTGTATTTTAAAATGTGATTCTCACACGGATTGTCCGGATAACAAATCATGTTTTACTGATAATGAATGCCGGAGCCCTTGTCTCCATTCCGTCGTCGGCTGTGGGCCGGGATCAATGTGCCGGGTTGAAGCACACAAACCAGTTTGTTTTTGCCCACCGGATTTTGTCGGAGATCCCATGCAGCAGTGCGTCAGCACATTACAATTAGGTGAGGAAATCCACGCCGTGTAGTATAAATATTATTTACATCTTCATAATATTAAACATCAAAGGTTAACGGGATCTCTGCTCTTCAAGCTAATTTCAACAAATCTTGTAAAATTCCAGATGCACCAACATCAACCCCACATAGTTATGAAAATTTTCCACAAGGGGACAGGCCCTACGGACCCAAACTATGTAAATCCAATGATCATTGTGACAAAGAGGAACAATGCCGACGGATCGGTACATCTTTGGAATGTGTCGACGGATGTCAATTCACACTTTGTGGTCTCAACGCAAAATGTTCAATGGTCAACCATAATCCCCACTGCTCCTGTCAAACAGGATTTTACGGAGATCCTTACGGAGAATGTAATCCAATTCGATTGGAAGTTGAATCCATAGAATCAGATTCAGATCCCAACCTTTCCATTTCCAACAATGCTAATACCGAGCCAACTTGTAGAAACCCGGAAAAATGTGGTCCGTTCAGCAAATGTCGAGTCACACGTCGTGGACGAGACCGTTGTCTATGTAAAGAAGGCTACATCGGTCAACCACCGTCTTGCTCTCCTAATAGTTGTGTGAGGAATCGGGATTGTCGAATTAATCAAGTTTGTAGGAATTCCACGGAATTAGGATCCTCAATTTGTATGGATATTTGTGCCGGAAGGGTGTGTGGCGAGGGTTCAGAATGCAAGCGCGGGAGTTGCAAATGCTCAATTGGCTCCGTGGGTGATCCCCATAGAAAATGTACGGATGTTTCCGGCAAATTAGGTCAGAATTGTAACGTTGATTATGATTGTGGTGACCAGCTTCGCTGTCAAACGACAGCACAGGCTAGGAAATGTATTGACCCTTGTACGGAAATCAATTGTAATTCTGGTACGATTTGTGTGGTAAATAGTCATGCTGGAAATTGTGTTTGTCCAATTGGCTACACCGGGAATATTATTATTGGATGTACAAAGAATTTTAGTGAAGAGAATTTAGGGGGACGGAGAAGTCGATCCTCCGCTGATTGTTTAACTTTGTCTTGTGGCTCAAATGGGGAATGTCGATTGGTGGATGGAGAACCCACTTGTTTTTGTCAATCGGGATTTGTTGGATCCCCACCACATTGTAGGACGGAATGTTTGACGAATTTGGATTGTCCGGAGCAAAGGGCGTGTGTTCAAAAGAGGTGTAGAAATGCTTGTTTTAAGAAATGTGGAAAGAATGCAAAATGCACTGTGGATTCAACTCCGGAAAGAACTCCGATCTGTACTTGCTTGGAAGGATACAACGGGAATCCAATCGAAGGGTGTAGTCCTGGAAGCTCTTAAATTTATTACAGTTTGGATATACATGTTAAAAAATTATCGTTGAAACTGTGGTTAAAATAAAAATACAAATTAGTACACAATTTACAATTTGTGAAGTATATTTCTCCAAGCTCCAGAGGCATAGACCGACAAGACAAGCATATAAAATGCTGCCACAACAGAACAGACGTGTGTTTAGACATGCAATTGTAATTGTGTATCCGCGCGTGGCCGGCAAAAAAGGTATTTCGTCAATTATTACTGGATTTTATTAGGTAATACATTTTACGTTTTATAAACCACAACAAAACAATGCGGACCCCGCCTTTTTCCATACATGCACTTTACTCAAAGGCAACTGAACACCATTCGGTGTCCAGTTTTAGTGGTACCCTACACAATAATAATTACCTCAAATTATATATGCATGCGCAAAAACGCCCTGCACTCATCGGCGTCAAACCTGCACTAGAAACCAGGCTAGGCTGGGGGTTTCCCAGAATTAATAAAAGAATCGGGAATCCGGATACAAAATTTACATAAAGCATCGCACATTGTTTGATGTGTAAAAACTAGTTCTGGCAGGGTATTCCCGCATCCAAATGCCGCACGCCTTTGTCATACAAAAATGTGAATAATTATTAATTCCTCAATTCAAACAAACTGGCCTTGTAGTCCAAGCTCCTGTGTCGCACGTCCTCTACATCTGCAAGCAGCCAGTGAGTGTACCATGAAATTATTAATACTGAAGCAGAAATTTTAATAGCGTTCAATAATAATTATTCTGCGTTCACACATGGCTGACATGTGTAATAAATTGTTATTTACACGCTTATTTGAAGTAATAAAAAGAAGTTCGTCAAGGACAGCTGATATGCTCTAGCCGGGCCATAAATGCCTTCCCAAAAGCATGTGTTAGTACTTGTAGTACACATAATTCAAAATCACATCTTGATTTATGCGTGACACTTCATGGACCCTAATACAAGTAGACTAGCTCATAAAATTGTGCTCAATTCGAGAGACATTACTCTCTCGAATAGTAATCCACCAAAATGATGGATCGTACAAATTAAGGTGATCTGCTTGGTTTACCACTCACGCGTAAAAATTTGTATTTGATGCCAAGCAAATGTGATGGGTTGTAATTCACACATGGAATACATGTGTCAACTGTGATGCCATATGCTTCCAGTGCATTCCTGGCTGGAGTCAAGAAGGATCACAAACCTGTTTTGGATGAGAATTGATCTGCCAAATTGAATGACTGATTTACAGGAATACGTGTGTTGGGAAAACCTCTTCGTCTTAGCACGCCAGACTCTTATATAGTCAACTCATTCAAGCAACGACCCTCATTCATTTTTAGCACAATTGAAGTCGATCGGATCGTCGTTGAAATGAAAAGTTGAGGACATTGTTATCCTGCTCCGGAGAATCTTAAGGCGGGATCGTCTTCCCTTTGTATTGTGATTGTCAGTATTCTTAGGCTTTGTCAGAATTTAATTAATAGAAATGTGGATTATTATACAAATATTATTTAATTCCATTTTGGGATCATTACTGAGTGTATTGTTGGCTGCCAATGGAACAGGGAAAAGCGTGATCTTAGCACAGAAAAGTGTCGCGGATGTCAAACCCGGGGATGGAGCTCCAATGCTCTCAAAGGCAGATTTACAAGCCATCAAGGAGGTAAACATTTAATAACATTTGGTTTGAAATTTATAAAGTGTGTTTTGAGGCACATATAAGTTGAAATTTGCCAAATTACAGTTCCGTCCACTCGTGAACGATTTGCTAATTTTGGACTATGAAAAAACCAACCAATTCTTAATCCGATATTTGCGAGGTAGGTTTGTTACTAGATCTGTATTGTTGAATTTACCAAGCTAAGAAGGATGAGACTGATTCGTTTCCAATTTTCAGCATTTAATTTTGACTTTGAAAAAGCCAGTACACAAATCCGAGAGGTATGAATCAAAAATTGAACATTAGAAATAGTACAAGGAATTAATAGTAAATGTGGCTTTTGCCGATGATTTCTGAACGAATCCTAGCCCACTTACCCTATGGATTTTAAAGGCCAGTAATAAATTGCTACTTGAATTTCTAGACTCAAGCTTGGAAAAAACTTAATGACTGGGACACAATTGACAATGTGACCTTTGCTCCCAAAGTCCCACTATGTTATTTTGATGGTTCAGTTGACAAAAAAGGAAATTTACGTAAGTTGTGCTTGTAAAATTGCATAGTTTGTTGCATCAACGGAAACCACTCAATCCAGTTGACAACAACAACCTTGATTCGAGGATTTTAAATGATGTTTAAGTGGATTATCGGTGGGAATTTCAAATGTGGTTTATTGAGTGTATTCCCTTGAATTCCAGTTATTTACGGACGGTTTGATGATTTTCGAAAATACGTAATGCTGGGTCATCATCAAGACTTAACACGCTATGTTTTAAAACTCGTTTCCGACATGATTACAAAATTGGGTGAGATGTCTATCGGAAACGAAGAAAAAGATTTTGGAGCCATGGTCATATTCGACGGGTCTGGCTTCAATATTAAACAGCATGGCTGTTACCAATGTAAGGTTGCCAAATTTACCCACTGACTGAATGCAATAATTATATAATTTAATTTTGATGTTGCATTGATGTAGGTTTGAACCTGTATCTCGAGTGGATAAAGATTTACGAGGTTTGGATTTTTTTATTGGCGTGAAGGCCGATCAGGTGCATTCATTTATACGAATATGCTTATTTATACAGGTGTACTTTCCTGAAGTTATCCAGAATTTGGCTGTTTTAAACGGTAAGACAAAATTGCTCCCACACAAGTACCGTTTTTGACGAATGGCAGTTTACAAAATGTGGTGTTTTTTCTCCCTCTTGTCAGCTCCTCCGATAGGAAAGCCTATCGTGGAAATTGTGAAAGGGATAATGAGTGAACATACAAAAAAAAGATTAAACGTTTTCGGGCACGACCAGAAGGAGTGGACAGAATTTTTGCTAAAACACATATCCCCAGATCAATTATCCAAAAGAGTGGGAGGTGATAGAGATAATTGGTACTGAATGACTGATTTACAAATTTTATTGTTAAAATTTGGGCTGGAAATAAAATGCAAATTTACCATTGCACTTGATTATTTTGAAATTTTAGTCTGAAGGGCAGTAATAATTCAGCAAACTTGGTTTTAAAACATCCATTTAAATGGTTTTGAACTTTGTCTACCTTCCAACATTAACAATACAAAATGCAATTAATTCAAAAACATGCTTTATTTCATACTTCACCTGTTCAAGAAATTTTTGGCAGATATAAGGAATTACAACAATATTCAGTTTCCGAAGGACATAGACATTTGAAAGATCTTATTGAATGAACCACCACACCGGGCCATTTCCTAGTTGCTTTAAGTACTTTCATTTAAATATTAATAAATACAAAACATTATAAAAACATTTGATAAACTCTTAAAGGTTTTAAATTCATTGTAAGCGTCAGCGTCCAAATTACACGTCAATATGGTACGCGGATAAATTATCACGGGGAGGATTTTTCCGTGGATGTCCTTGACACGTGCCACCAGATGAGGACCTTCGACTCCCACGCTTTTGGGTCTCCCCCGTCCCAGAACTCACACCAAAGGCACTTTTCCCGTCACCCATCTCCGACTCCAGGCCAGCAACGTAGTCCTCCTCATCGTCACTCAATTCTCTGGAATTGGAGAAGCGGGGCGGTGGCTGGACTCTGTCACAAAAACTAAACCAATTTTGGACCTAATTTTAGCAAAGGGAGAATCCAAAGTGGACTTTGATCAGTCAAACTGCCTCAGTCACAATCCTCCTTATTTTTTTAAAAAAATTCTCTGCCTTGTGTAGTTTTACCTAAATGACGTCTCCTCCGTGTGACTGGAATAACCACTGCTACTTCTAACTCTTTGTTTGGCACTTGAACCCCCACTTTGAACACTAGATTTGGATTTACTTTTCCTGGATAAATACGAAGACTTCCGTCCTCCCCCACCCAATGGGGAGGAGTCCGTTGAGGTACTTGAGTTCTCTGAAGTTATCATCGGATCTACACATACAAGGAATGTCCTACAAATTAATTCAAAATTTCTGATCCAGCAACAATGGGTTTACAATGAATAGGAAATTGGGACCGAAAAAATCTTTACCGGAGCGTTGTCTTTGTCGGAATGTAACCATTTCGTGTTGTTTTGCTAAAAGAGCGGCTACATTTTGATTTTGATTCTGACATTGGTTGTTCGGATGCATTCTTCCAGAATGTTGATGAGCAGGGGAGCCGGTCAGATGATGTTGATATTTTTCCCCTTCTGAATCCGACCCCAGGGTGTCATATTCTGTGATGGGCATATGAAGTGTCAAAATTTTCTTTACTTCCGAGTCCGTCGTACTCGCCATATTGTCGGACTCCTGACTTTCAAATTCACCAAATCCACTCCTCCGAACTTTCATGTAGTCGGGTTCCTGGAAAATAGCCATAAAACCAAGGGATTTGAACATGCATATTATTAGGGAGACATTTAAATTATTCCAACACGAGTGGTGACATGGAAGTGATAAATTTGAATTAAAGGATCCAATGTAAATACCCTCATTTGCATAGTCGCTGCTTGGTTGTACAGGAATCCTGGGGACTGGACTGAGTGATAGGGACCACTATAAATATTCCCAACGCTGTACAAAGTGTCACCCGTGTGATGCCCGTATTCGTACTTGAGGCGAGACTCTCCTTTCGTCAACATTGGTCTTCCGGGAGCTTTGTCTGGGAGTTGAAATGTTGCGTAGGGACAAATGTCTTCCATGTATTCTGAAAGGGAGTAACAAATAACTTGGAATAGTAATGAGTTCCGGACTTATTATTGTTTACCTTTTGTTTCCTTCCTTTTATCTTTGGAAATGAATGGACTTACCGGGCCCTTCCTTGTACCGCCGTCCGTCATCATTTGGAGGTGGCGGCTCAGTCGTTTTCACAGGGCAATAGCGAGGTTCCCGCCCTCGACAATTTTGCATTTGATTTTCAGTGTACGTATTCATATCACTCGTCGACTCCCCCATCACAGTCTTTGGTCCGTAGCCCAATTCTATATTCATATTTTGTGTTTAGTTCTGCTAAGCTAACACATTAAAATGATGTCTGTTTATTTCTTACGTTTGCGTTTGAAATAGCAAAAGAAACTGATTGCTCCCATTACTGCAAAAATTGCAAGGATTGTGGGAAAAACTATGAAGAGTGACGTGTTCAGCATTGATGAGTCCTGTTCCTCCGAAATTTCTAAATCTGGATCCCCACTCAATCTCACGCCTGAAAACCAATATAATATAACAACGTCCTTCATCCCAATAAGTCTATTATTATTTTAGATTGGGCGTACCATATGCAATTTAGTACACTAGTTTTTATTTATCTGACAATTTCACCTTTAAAATGCGGTACTGTTGTGTAATCAAAATTTGCGGTTGTCTTTCCCGCATGATTCTCTGCCGTGAGCCTCAGATTGTAGCGGGTATTGGATTGGAGGCCGGAAATAGTGTATCCTTTTGCATCCCCCTGAAAAAAATACACGATAATTTGTTCTTATTATTTTTTGCCTTCGCACTTTGCACTTTCCCCGTAATAGAGAATGGTATTTGTTTAGGGATATAACTTGAAGGGCTCGACTGATTAGAAGAGGAAGATATGCTTGACAGGGAAATTTAATTAGTGAATAGTTTCTGAACCTTCACCAGAGTAAGTACTTCATTCACATCTTCAACGAAGAGACGTTACTGAAGAAAGTTTTCGGCCACGATACGGAGAAAGGTCGGGGATCTTGGAGAAAAGCGGGGAAAAAGCGGGAAAGATACAAAGGGAATTAAAAATGCTCACGTTGAAGTCAGTCGGGACGCGGATCCAATTAGAGTCGGAGGATGGATCCCGGTACTCGACAGCGTATCGAATTATGGGGCAGTCCAACTCCGACCAGCTCTCAAGGCTAATTGTAATGGATGACGAGTTCCCGCGTAAAATGTCGCTCTTCTTTGGAGGAGTTGGGGCTGGAGGGGTCAAATACACAAACAGATCCATTTCAACGCGTATATAAAAATAAACATTGGATCAACTCAACACATAATGTGTTTCGTTCCAACAGATATTATTACTGCAATTACATGGCCTGTGTATGTTATAAGGGAAAACTCAGTAAGCTGGAATATTGTAAGTTAAAATGGACTATAATATGAAAAAGAAAATGGCTTTTTTTCGAGTCATGACTTGCATTAGATCCGAGTGTTTAGTTAACAAATGATTTGAATTTATACATATTAATCTTATTCTAAGTGATGGATTCACATGTCGCTAGTCTGAATCCGTCATTCGGTTTTGGCCAAGAAAATTAATGGTGAGATGAGAACCTTTTTCGCCCTCCCTTCTGCGTGTTAAAAGTTTCGGATGTCTGAAACAATTGGGATAGTGTGTCTGCTGCCAATTCCATGGGTACTCATTCCAGTGGAATTCGTATCCCAGTTTCCTCCCCTACACTACCTAAACTCTCATCACAATAAATGGTTGGCTTTTGTAAATCTTCCCGTTTAGTTGGAGGATCAGAGGGTAGTAAACAAGATGCAATTTGAGTGAATAGCTTTCAACTTCTTTTTCCGAGGAAACAAGGGAAATGGAGCAAAGAAGGATGTGTACATATGAGAACTTACAGCTCCCCTTCGTCTCTGCAATAGCAATTTGAGAGGGAAGACCAGTCCCAATTTTATTGAAGGCAGTAATATAAAGCTGATACTTGGAACCACATGTCAGTCCTTGGAGAACATGAGAAGTGGTCATTCCGCTCGTCTCCAACTCCTCCCAGTCTCCATCCCCGCGTTTATAGTGAATCAGGAAACCTGGAACCCAAACACAAAAGACAAGGGATTCTCAGCTTTTCAACAATGTAAATGACAGGTGTACATCAATTTCAGGACCCTCATGCCAGGACACACAGAAAAATATTCGAAAACACAATTTTTTATTTATAGTTTAACTTGACATTACTAATCACCAAAAATAAAGCTGTAAAATTCGGAATTTTAAACATTCTGCAAAGCAATTCCAGTAGAACAAAGCGTGGTTTTCCAAAATCTGGAACAGCGTGGAATTCCGCCCGAAATTGAATTTAACATAAGGAAAAGAAGAAAGTAGTAGAAAAAGGAAGGCGGGGGAGATTGTGGAAGGTAAAGCGAGCAATGAAAAAAGTTATGAGACCTTTTAGCGGCGTTCCTCCATTGTGAACCAGAGCCCAAGAAAGTTGAACGGAATCATAAAATGTTTCTAAGACTTGGAGAACGGGCGGCGGTGGTGGGACGAGGACTTTGACAGAGTAGGAAATGAAGTCGGATCCGTGAACATTTTGAATTTGACAAGAATAATTCCCAGAATCGGCTGTACTCACTTCGATGACTCTGAGTGTGCCGACACCATTCATCTGTAGGAGGGGTGAAATTTGCTTCATTACATTACATTATGTATTGCTAATATCTGAGATAAGATGCTTTAATGAATTGTGCCAAAACTAAATTAAAAGCAGCAGCGTTGCTTTCAAAATTAAAAATTGTCAGATTTTATCGGTTTAATTTTCATTTCCTGATGCGAGAGGCGCTTAATTGACAAAATCATAAAAAAAAACTTTTGGCAGGATAGTACAAACTGGTTAATTTTTTGCGATTGTTGAGTGAAACTTCTTCCTTGAGAATAGAACATAAAAAAATTTGCGCAATAGAAATGTTTAAGGAATGACTGGAGAGAAACCCACTCACATGTTTACGAGAGCTCAGCTCCACCGCCTCCCCATTAAACTTCCACGAAATTGTAGGTTCGGGAATCCCAACCGACTCACACAAAAGAGACACATCTCGCTTCCAGGCGACTTCAATCTTTTGACCGAATGACGCGATTTTAGCAGGCACTAAAGACGTAAGCAAATCGTAAAATAAAAACAACAAAGTTTGAGAATCCTTCGCAATATGTGGGACCGACGACCTTCGGTGGAAATATTCTTACACGGGTGACGAAATCCACATCCACCGTTTGTAAGAATTCAATTTGTACTTTATAATTTCCGTTTTTTTTTTATTTTGACTCATGAGTGTTCAGGGTGTAAAAATTTTGAGCAAAAAATTCAAGGATAAAACCCGAATTAATTGTGTGTAAAAATTGGGACCATCATCTGATTCCCTGGCGTCAGGGCAGGACTTCTTTGTTTTACACAATGTAATTACCCTGATTACTCGATTCGTAAGTAAAGTTAAAACTCGGCGAGGCGATGACATGACGCGTGTAGCGCAAAAAAAGTAAATTGCACGTAACGCCCTTTGGAGTGAACAGCTGATTCCCATCAATTTATGTATACCAAGTGTTTGATTACACATCGTTTCCCATTAGTCGGTACAAACTTGCAAATTACACAAATTCTAATTAATATGTTACTTGAATGTTGGGAACCAGTTTCAATTAATTTTCCCATTAAGAAAAGGAAATAGTAAAATTAGTATTCTCTTTGTGTCTGTGGATTTTTTTTGCTTAATCAAAACGTAATTCCTAACCTTTACTAGATGTGAAGATTCTAACCCTTGGCGTTGGACCTCCTTCGCCGATTCTTGTGGATGAACTAACCCAAAATTCATATTGTTGAGATTCCTTCAAGCCGACAGCTGTATAGCTTCGTTCTTGGGATTGCAAATTTTTGCTCTCCTGTATGAACAGTAATTATGAATGTATTAAACATTAAACCATGATTGGCATCAAAAGTCCAAGTACACAATATACAGTCTTCGCCAAATAAAAACAAAAACATTCGAACTTACGATTCTTGTTGCATCAAAAACTCTCATGTAAACTGTATATTTTTCAATCCGTCCATTCGGTTTCTCCGGTGGAAGCCAAGAGAGTAGAATTGAGCGTCGAGAACTAACCACGGCTTTAACATTCGCCATAATCCCGGGAACTGTAATTTAAAAAAAATTATCATTAGTAAAATGCTACAGGTTATGATTACAGGATACCATAACGCACCATCTTCTTCCGTGCAGCAAATGAGTGGTTTAGAAACCACTCCGTCTCCAGCTGAGGTGTACGCTTTGATAGCAATTGAGTAATTTGTCCAGCGCTTGAGCCCATGTAAAGTGGTTGAGCGGGTCGTTACAATTTTTACATCAGGATTTGCATTAGGTGCGACCCCTTCATTTGTATCTTCATCGAGACTGTGGGCGACTTTGTAGCCTTGGATAATCCCATTCCGTCCCTCCACAGGTGGATCCTCCCATGTTATTTGAAGGCTTTGAGATGATGTTGCAACACATGTGATTGCTTCAGGTCCCATTGTTGGTACTGGATAGTTAATTGTTAATTGGATTTATGATTGTGATTTGCTAAATATAATAATCTACCGTCTTGCAAAGTGGTGCCCACTGTAGGGGCGGAAATTGGACCAGCTCCTTGAGAATTGAAGGCTTGGACCAAAACAGCATAGCGAGTAAATTTATTCAAATTCTCGAGAAGTGCCGTGCCGCCGAAATCAACTCCGGCCTGAAAATTAACAAAATATTATTATGTAATTATGTTATTAACCTCCGCAATTTTGGGGAGTTGCATTAAGTACGTGCGTCCGTCCCACGTGCAAATGCAGGGTACGACCTGGCATTGACGTACAAACGTACGTGCCGCTGGCTGAAGGGAACTTTTGTTTTCAATTTTTTACTGAAAAAAATTTCCCATGAAGGTTGAGTCATTTAATTTGTTTGTACTACGCGGAAAAACTTGATCTTTATTGTCCATGTGGAATGCACTTTGTTCAGTTTCGCAATCCCGCTAATTTACCACTCCGCAAAACAAATCATGGAGCTCTCAGTTCAATCATTGAACATTCAGGAGTAGAAACTATCATTTTATTGTCGCGTTTTGTTCAAATAAACTCCCGAAATGTTACTAGGATTTGTATTATTACTGCTCCCGATCTCCTGGTCGTCCACGGGCATTATTCTAAAACGTTTTGTACAGACCGAAATCTCTGACATGCGGTCATCTCCAACTACTTACACAGAAATCGAGAAAAATGCACTTGTCAAGGTTAATATTTATAGTTCTCTGAGTTCAATTTCAACCTATAACTAAATGTCGATGTTTAAAATCAAAATTAGTTTCGAGAGATGGTGGCAGACGTTGAGGTGAAAGAATTACATAGGACAGACCAGTATCTGGTCAGGTGGATACGAGGTGAGTTCTTCAATTATGCCATTTGCATGGTATATACATTTAAAACAATTATCTAATTTTGAATTTCATCCATGCAGTTGCTGACTATGACTTAAATGTTGCCAATAAAATGTTCCGCGAGGTAAGGCTTCAAAAAGCTTATATTACTTCGAAAAAGTTCAAAAATAGATTAATTTTGGTATTCAGACACAACAATGGAGGAAAGACTACAGAGTAGATTCGATTTTAGATGAAGATCCTTTTACTTGGCCACCACGCGGATAAGGTATGCACTGTAAAAGGCGTTGCGAAGGATGGACGTCCAAGTAAGTTGAAATGAATACAATTATTAATGCATGCGCATCAAATGTTTACAATAATGTTTACTATTTTGGCTTCTCCGTTAGTATTTTCTGTGGCAATTCACAAATATATGGATATACGGAAAGTACTTTTGTCGGGCTTGAGAGCAAATTTGACAAGGAAACTAGTCCAATGCCTCGAAACTGTAGTGGTCAAACTGGAAAATTTGACAAAAGCGACAGGGAGGGATGTAACTCAGGCGGTGGGCATTACGGATGGAAGTGGCTATAATTTAAGGCAGCATGGCTGTGCCGCATGTGAGTCAATGATGTCGGACACAAAAGGAGCTTTAGCTTTAAACACAATCATAATTAATTTGATTTAATTTGATACAACCTGTGTAGGCATTGGAACCTATGTAGATTTCCTGCGAGACGGTCAAGACCATTACCCAGAATACACAGGGCTCAGCGTTATTGTCAATAGTAAGCGCTATCAATGGGATTTACAGCTTATAAGTGATTTCAGTAAATGGAACAATGATTTCTATGAATGAATGAAATCAATCAATTTTCATTCTAGGTCCAACGATTTTGAAGCCATTAATTGAAATGTCAAAATCAGTCATGCATGCCACAACTTTGAAATCTCTGCGTGTATTTGGGACTGACAAGACGGAATGGACATCGTTTTTGTTGAAACACATTGCGCCGGATCAATTATCTCGTAAATTCGGCGGAACGGCTGATTGGTAGAATTTATGTTAGACTGCATATATTAAACGTATTTAAATTTTAATATGTGGTGCCAGAAATAAAGCAATATTGTGATATTAATTCTATTACAATGATCTCAAATTTGAAATTGTTATATCAAAGCACAAATTAACTCACCACGAAAAAGTTTACCTGCACGGTAAGTTTTACGATCTACGATCCTCCCACAAAACTACCCCACAACAACAAAAGAAATGATTAGTGTGCTAAAAAATCGCCAGCAGTTGACGTGCGGAAATAAAAAAAAATGCAGCTTACCAAGGCAAATGCATTTATTTTTTACTCGCGCATGTACACAGCGTGTAATTGAATTGGGTGAAGCAACCCTGAGCTGACCCATTGGGCCATCCTAACTTTTTACCTACTAATTTGGGTAATTCCCCGATTTCCTAATTCGTCAATATGAGGAAACCTCACGGTTTTAAGATGAGCCCAACAGACTATCCAGCTTAGTCCAAAAAAGTAAGTCAATAAAAACCAGAGACAAAGAAGGCAGAAAACAGGCTTAAAATATTAACTGGAATATACTGGAATAGGTGTTTTAAAAAATTTAATTTAGAATGTGGTTACCGACCGTGTTATTATTCTCCTCTAATTTATGGGTGGTGATTTCAATTCTACTTGGAAGCAATCACAGACACAAAGAAGAGTCTACTAGCATAATAGAACTGGATGCACCCAAAAGATTTAATTATAATGAAGCAGAACGAAACGCACTTCGTCAGGTAAACTAATAAACATTAAATCAAATAAATTTTATTAAAATTGTTTTTACGAAGTTTCGTGCCATGCTGGATGATGGTGTCTTGGAGAAAGAACATGACAGAGCGGATCAATTTTTAATACGTTGGATCAGAGGTAAACGTCTTCAATTAAATATTAATAAAATTTAACTAAATAAGAAAGCAATAATAGCTTGGGTTGGTTTTTAGTTTGGAATTTTGACTTGAAAGAAGCAGAACAACGTCTACGTCAGGTAAATCAACCTTTACTGTTTTAAAATGCAGCTAGAATCTGCACCCGGAGATTAAGGATACTCAAAATTTATAATGATGTTTAATAAGACAATGCGATGGAGGAAACAAAACAATATGGATACAATATTGGAAGAGAAACCTCTTGAACTCCCAATTGGACAAAATATTTGTGATGTGCAAGGAATATCATATGCCGGAAATCCAAGTAAAAGAATTTAACTAAATTTGCTTTTTAAAGTCAAAATCATTTCTAAAAATGTTTAGTTTACACAATCAAATTGATCAAATATGATGTCCGAAAATGGCTGTTGGCTGGTATAAAGCACAATATAACCAGATTAATCCATCAGTGCATTGAGAGAGTTGTAGTGACGGTAAGGAATTTAACGGAAGAGACTGGGTACGACATTAGTGAAGGAATTGCTTTGATTGATGTTAGCGGCTACACTGTAAAGCAGCATGCATGTCCCATGTGTAAGAGTCTGTGATTTTTTAGCACATGATAAATATGGTTAAAAAAAAAGGTGACTAAAATTATGTCGTTTGATTTTGCAGGTATGTCACTATATTTGGATATTCTGAGAGAATCTCAATACAATTTCCCGGCCTACGTAAAGTTAGCCGTAGTTGTAAATGGTTAGCGGGCATTCTCAATTCTGAATAATTAATGTTCTCACAAATTTATTATAAATTCCTTTGTTTTGAATTTCAGCACCGCTCGTAGCAAGACCCTTTTTCGAAATCTTGAAAGCGACAATGCACTCCGCATTGTTGAGTAGGGTTCATATATTTGGGAATGAGAAGAAGGAATGGTCTGAATTTCTATTAAAATACATCGCACCTGATCAGCTTTCAAGTCATTTTGGTGGCAGTGCCACATGGTAATATAATATGTATTACTAACCAAATTTTCATTGTAAGCTGCTCACGTACGAAAGTAAAGATTTTTCTCGAGGTTTTAATAAAAAATGTAAGGGAGCAGTACAATCTAACTAGTTATTAGCCAATATAATCATAACTAAATTAAAATGTTAAAGGCGTTTAAAGAATTGTTTTGGTTTGCTCTCAAATTACAGCAGAGGCTGATAAATATTATATGCATATGACAAAATTGCTCGCTGGCCGCCATTGTCATTTCCTGTAAAGTACATTAACCTTGTAGGGCATAGGTCAAATTCTGTGGCATTGTCCTAAAGAAAAGTTTCTTTCGTAATGAGAAGAAGGAATGGTCTGAATTTCTATTAAAATACATCGCACCTGATCAGCTTTCAAGTCATTTTGGTGGCAGTGCCCCATGGTAATATAATATGTATTACTAACCAAATTTTCATTGTTAGCTGTTCACGTACGAAAGTAAAGATTTTTCATGAGGTTTTAATAAAAAATGTAAGGGAGCAGTACAACCTAACTAGTTATTAGCCAATCTAATCATAACTAAATTAAAATGTTAAAGGCGTTTAAAGAATTGTTTTGGTTTGCTCTCAAATTACAGCAGAGGCTGATAAATATTATATTCATATGACAAAATTGCTCGCTGGCCGCCATTGTCATTTCCTGTAAAGTACATTAACCTTGTAGGGCATAGGTCAAATTCTGTGGCATTGTCCTAAAGAAAAGTTTCCTTCGTGCTGAGCTGATAATGTTCTGAGATGCAATTGCACATAATATTTTCTCTTCCTTATACAAGGAGGACGAGGGCAAGCGGTGCGGTGGGGTGTGTCACAATTTAATCATACGCTAGCATATAACGACATGTGGATTTTATGTCTAGCTTCAGGCATCACAGGATTATAAAAATAGTTATGACTTGTGAAGTAATCTGCCCATCAATATGTTTAACTCTCAACCGTTACCTGCGACGTCTTGCAATCAACTGTTGAACCCAAGCGCAGACTAGGGGATCCAAGCCCAAATGCAAGTTCACCTTTGCTTAGTAATCTCCGTCAACCAACATGGGTTTGTAAACTATTCTTGAATCTACAGAGCAAAAATGCATTGCACAGCCCGGTCAAATCAAACAATTATTCGCTTTTCACTCACAAATTTAATTTCAAAGGCTGACCTTCAAAATTATATCATAAAATGATTTCTTGACCTTGGTATATGATTAAGCATAATACGCATGGGCCATTCCGCTGAAAGAATTTAAGAGAGCCCTGGACTTCTCAAGTGCTTTGACGGAATAATGCATCGTAATTGTTGTAATAGTCGCTCGCTATTCTCCGTCGTTGGACTACTTTATTTACACCTATATATACACTTTGAGAAATCAGTTTCTATTTTAACAAGACAAACCACAGAATGGTGTAAACACAGACGCAAAAAAACGCATGACTGGAACAAAGAATTGGCGTGGTCATTGTCGCAGTTAAATTTGATTATGTACTTCGTGCCATGTAAGCGTACTACATGAATACATCGATAGGCTAATCTCTCAAACAGATCGTCCGTCTCAAACGGGCATTGCAATATGTGTCCTGGTGCGACGCGATTTGTTCACCTGTGGCATTTGTCCCATCAACAACAATAATTCTCTGTGGCCTATGTTTGATAAATTATTGTAAAATGTTGTTCACAATTCATTTCAATACTTACATCCATCCTACTCTCTGTTACGAGTATACTTTTTAGTGACCGGTTCATTAGTGCAAGTGACTATGAAAGTAATGACATTAATTATTTGGAGCATTCCAAATATTCATTCGAGGAAAGACTCGCACTGGAAAAGGTAATATACAATTTGGTTTCGTTACTTCAAAGTAAATTTCAGCGAAAGGAACCGTGCTGCGAGAAGTCTTGTAAATTAATTAAATATTTAATTGATTAGTTTCGACCATTGGTCCAGGACGTTTTGAAAAAAGACTATGAAATGACAGACACGTTTCTCATTCGCTGGCTAAGAGGTAAAACCGGCTTTTTTCTACGTCAAATTGCATCTTAACTTTGTTTTCGTAATCTCAAACTAAATACTTCCAGTATAGCCTGTGATTTGAACTTGATTGCTGCAAATGCAATGCTACGCGAAGTATGTTTTAAATACAACATGACCTATGCATCACCAATTTACGTTTTGTTGTAATCAATACATTATTATTAAATTAGAATCAGCGTTGGAGGATAGAAAATAAAATGGATACAATTTTGAATGAAACCACAATAGAAATAAAAGGAAACCCCTGCATATTAGAGGGTACTGATCTCGAAGGAAACCCACGTAAGTCAAATGACTTACATATCGATACCCCACATTTTGGTTTTGTTAAAATGTCAATTTGCCATTCACACTTTTAGTTGCAATTGTAACTCTCATTGGTCATCATGACATACGAAAATTAGTTGTCGCTGGAAACGGAAACCTAATGGTGCGATTTATGAATCAATTTCTGGAGAAGACAGAAACAAAAATCCGGGAATTGGCGGCAGCTACAGGGAAGGACATAACACAGGCTGTCACCTTAGTGGACGCAAGTGGATATAACTTGAAACAACACGCATGCTTTGATTGTAAGTAATCAAAACCCTTTTCAGTGGGGCCAATAGGCTATCCGCATGTAATTTCGGAACATAGAATGGGCCGAATCCTATCCTTCTTTTGATTTGAAAGCAAATAAAATTAATAAAATAAAACAAAATATGGGCTCTTCTTAACTCTAAGTATGACCAGCTTAATTAATAGAATTATATTTTTACGTTCAGGCATCAAGATGTACTTGGAGTTCCTGAGGAATTTTGAAAAATATTTTCCAGAATTGAACAGATACGTGGTCATAATTAACAGTGAGAATGAACAATCCTATGCACCGCATAAGTAAACTAAAAATTTATATCTGGATGTTTTGTTCCCAGCTCCAATGATTGCCAAACCTTTCATCGAAATGGTGAAGCCAATCCTGTCTAAAAATTCTCAGAGGGCCGTCAAACTATTTGGAATGGATCGGAAGGAGTGGTCAAGATTTCTCCTCAGTATTGTTGCACCTGATCAGTTACCCATTCAATTCGGAGGAACAAAAAATTTGCAATTTATATGATAAGGCGAGGCAGATACACGTGCTGCCGTTGGATATGTCAAAGCATTGCGAAACCAAATATATAAGTTACCATTTTGTTACTGAGTGGGCATTAAAATTGCGAATTGAATAAACCGGGATTGGATGTCGTCGGCGATATCTAAATCCTGCAACTACTATATACAGTCAGTGCAATTTAGGCAATCTGGTACCTGAGCCAATATTTCAAACACATTTGCACACTGAAGTTTTTACTCCAAAGTGTCACCGCCAATATTTGCATAATGAACCCTCAAGATTTTCTATTGAGTTTAGTTTAGTCGCGCACGCAAAGTATGTCAATTTAGTAAATTTAGTACACGAAACAACCAAATCGGCATCGACCCAACCACAGCCGCTTTCAAAATCAAATAGTTTCTTACCTCAACCGTTCGAAAGTGAAATCCATTCATATCCAATGTTGAGCCTGAATTCATCCCAAAATTTGGTGTCGTCAACTCCTCCGCCCTTCCTGGGTCGGATGTTAGAGCAGGGCCCAGTTCCCTGTATCCCAAGTAAAACCCTAAAATGTTCCCATGCCAGAATTTCTTCTCAGGTGGCAACCAATTGACTTTCAATTTAGTTGAAGAGAGGGATTCAATTCGGATTTCTTCCGGTGAACCCTCAGGCGCTTCCTCGGCCGTTGAAACTTGGATGACTTCACTCGGAGGACTAAAACCCATTCGATTTTGGGCAACGATTCGAAAGTAATACATTGTAGCTGGATTCAAACGTTCAACTTTCGCTGACGTTTGCACTGCGGGCACTGTCATTTCTTGGATATTCAATTCCGTCCAAGTTTCTGTGTGAAATGAATAAGTGTTTTGTTCATAATAACGTTCTTTTTGCATAAAATCAAAATTAGCACAGGAAATTCTCATACCTGAAGCGCTCTTGTACTGTACAATGTAATTGACTAACGGGCTATTCCCATTGAAGGCCTCAGACCAGGACAGGCGAACGGACCTGCTCAATTGCTCAATCGTCCTAACATTTCCAGGCTGCCCGGGTGGTTCTATAAGTTCCACAATGTTTGTTAGTATAAAAATTGCTTTACATGCTCACTTGTCTGACTAGTGTTCTGAGCCAACCTTGAACTTTTAGAACGACGGAAGTCTGATCACTTCCAAACATATTTCCAGCCCGACAAAAATAAATCCCACCCAACTCCTGGGTCACATCGCTAACGAGTAACTCCGACATTACTCCGTCTTCCAAAGTTTGGTGACGAACCGTGTACCTGGTCAATGTTTAAAAAAGTAAGATTAAAACTAGCGTACCTGACATTTACTTGTTTCGACTTTTCAGTCACGATTCAATTTCTTCATTATTACAGGGAGGGCACTAAAGAAATTGGCCCTAATAAGAAATTTGAAACCTTGAACTCGAGCGGATTTTCTGGCGGTGTAAAGCAAAATTTATTGTCAAAACCCATTTTTAGTACGAATTGTTTACTTGCCCAGGTTTTTAGAATTTCTAAATATGTACAGCTAATATTAGCACAATATGTTGTATCTACCATTTATTTGTGTATGTGTATTTATTTATTTAATATGTACAGGTTGTTTAATAATTGTTAACGAAATATGTAATTGTTTTATTATGGACTGTCTTCTGCTTCATCATCGGAATTCTTTTTTT
>JAAXYW010000141.1:0-55730 GCA_036851895.1 Orthonychiurus folsomi
TAGTTTGCATACGAGTTGGATCCATTGGGAACAATGAAAATGTGTATTACATTCATTTACGGCTTGCGTAGCTGAAGCTGTCTTTGAATGGACGAAAGGGAAAGGGTGACGATTTGGGTTTTGGGGTACACACATTACAATGTTTATTGGATAAAAGACATATTTATAATTATAATTAATTGAGTCATGTACTTTCATACTTAAGCTTAGCATTAAAAATGCAAAGAAAAGCCGTAATGACAAAAATATTAACCAAAAAAGTCATGCTGAATTAGTCTAAAACTTGAATTTGAATCTGCACCCGAACTTGATTTATAAGTTAAGAAAAAAAATCTACCGATAGTAAAAATGGCTAGTTAATTGTAGTTCCGGTTCAATGAATGAATGAACCTGTTCAACTGCTAATATCCTAATTCCAAACGCAGTGCGCATTCACAGCATTTCCTTCGCCGTCAGTCATTTCCTTCTCTTCATCCTCGTCTCCCAAGAGCCACGCTAAATGGGCATTGAAATTGCATTTGTACTAGTATGTAAATTGGGGGCATTCATTTATTTGCTCACAGTTTAAAGATGCTTAAGCCGGTGCGGCGCAGCCCAAGACTGACTTACATCATCATGCAACAAATGCAAGCAGTTTGTCGGCCCCGTTTAAAAACTGGAACCCAAATCCCCAGAGAGAACTATATTCGTATTGTGTTTTTCCCGAGAATGGAATGACGTAATTACGTGTATTGTATGTACATTCATAAGCAAAGTGTGTGTGACATGGAAGATAGGAGAATACAGACGTGGAAAATCCAAAAGATGTAAACTAACAGATTCGACTAGCTTGGCTTGAGTAAACTAGTCCAACAGGACAGAATCATTTCCTTTTTTACTTGCCACCTAACGTTTCAACCCTGGCTCCATTGTGAAATGCGAACAAATACAGTTTCACTCAATATAAACGGAATTTTCAAACATCATCTTTTTAGGGAATTCGATCCAAATTGATGTAAGATTCGCAAAGCAGTTAGCGATAGTACCCAATGTATTAGGCACATGATGAACTAATTGTAAAATTTTGCAGATTTGTCGAGGTGAAGAGAAAAGCATAAATCTGAAGCAGAGTGGGCGCCCCGGCGGGGCGTATTAAAATTTTTCTGCAAATATTGGTAAAAATTGTATTTTGTACTACAAATGCTTTATTTCAAAAGCTGGATTATACAGTGCATGCGTCAATCACAAAACCAAGTTTATAATTAGTTACATAATGGCTCATCAGTTAATAAAACTATTACACCAACGGAAATATTAACTTCACCGCTGCAAATGCTATCTGATCAGTTAATACTTCATAATCTGTATAATGATTTAAAAGTGTAATCGGAATTAAGATAATGAAAGCAAGCAAGAGAATTGTTTGAAGACAAGCAACTACATGTAAGACAGATGTCTTAAGATTAAAGCGCATCCATCCACTTGTAATAAAATGCATTCCTTATCATTCACCCTCCACCCGAACTCTCAATAAATCTTCGTGTTATGAATAAAAATATCTAGCGAGTGATATCCCTGAATGCGGTTTTGTATTGCTTCTAGCGTTATCCAAAGATACAAATTTTTATCCAAAATTGATAAAATAATTACCTTACGTATTGGTTGAGTCTGTACTGGAGATATGATGATGAAAGTAGTCTGGGAATATGAACGATAGCGTCGTTTGGTGGGGGGAACGCTACTAGTGGCGATTGGAAGCGTTTGAACGATTAGATGTTCACTTTACACTCCCTGTTTCCAAACTCCCAACTCCGACCAGATAATGTCCTTTAGATCCGATTTTATTTGCCTTATCACATATTTACTTTGTTTCCCTTCAAGTCAGAAATAAAATCGTCCCCGGCGTCATACTCACCAGATACTTCAGTTGGATCCAACGCACATCGTCGTGCTACATTTTATTTTATGATTTATCGTGTCTCCCTCATTCCCAATAAGCCCCGCATATAACGAGTGTCAATAAACACTCCGTCAGTCACTGATAAAAGCCGAGAACCACGGGATTTTACCTCACCAGTTTTATCTCCTACAAAAGTAATACTTAAGGCCACTCTAGAAATAATACATTGGCGTGGATGGAATTGGGTGGGGAAGATATTTGGGACATTTGCGGTGGCGAATCCATTTTGTAAATGTCCATAGGTGTTAGCGTTAGCAGTAGACTATTCGCATGAATGATCAAAATTCGCAATTCGTTCTAAAATTATTTCATGTACCAATAAGCTTTAGCTCAAACTATCATATAGAGTATTAAAGTGCTTGATTAGCATTACGTAAGTTTATGTCTTACAACTTGACAAGATTGTTCGAAAATAGACAACATGTATCAAATTTATCTCTCAATAATTATTATCAATATAAATTGCCCAGATTGATTTTTTTGGTTGCAAGTTAATCCAATTGCAGTTTAATCAATTGCGGATTACAGAATCTGCCGGTACCTAATGAGTATTTCAACACTTAATCTTGAATAAAATGCATTCGGTGTTTTGGATAACAGTTAATTTTCTCCAAATCCTCAACTACATTTCATTTTAATCAATGTCTATGACTGCTTCAAGCATTATTCCTGTAACACTGCTTTGGATAGTAGAAACGTTTAGCCTCATCGCAACTTAGCCAGAAGGCACAAGATCGTGGACTAAAATTTACAGCTTTCCATAAAATGTGTATATATTTACATGATAATTAATTATGAATAGAGATTTGCTAAAGTAGCTGATAAGCAGTGGCTAAAATAAGCACCCGGCCGATCTAAGTCCAAAGCCCAACCCGTTGATTACATGCGTAGCGTTAGCGTACTGGGTGTAACGCAATGCATTATATTTGCGAATTGAAGTTAAAACCAGTTCATGTTCAAATCATGTACTCTTTCCATGCATGCACATGTATGAAAAGGTGAACATGACTTGTCCTCGTTTTAATCGTTGACATAAAATAATATTTTCTTCTTTTTGCCATCGCGCCCGTCCTGATTGATCACTTTTCCTTTCATAGCACCTCCCCATTTGCCACTTGCAAAACTGTTTGACGTCTGGGATTGGTGATGGAAACTCCCACCCAAGTACGGCAGGCATGTTGAATGTTTAATGCAAAATCTTCCGCTTGCTTGGTTTTGTGTTGACCAGAATTTTGTATTCTTACATTTTGTATGTTGGGTGAAAATGTGAGTAAAAATTTTATTTGTCAATGCTAGCCGTAATTAAAATTTAATTCCGTTCTCTGGTCATTTAAGAATATAATCCATTTATACCCAAATAAGAACTGAATTTGAATTTTTTCCCTTTCCACTTCCCAATAGGATGCACTCTACCATCGATACATTGCATCGTAAACAACTTATTACGAATCCAATATCATTAAATTTCTCACAAGATTTTAAAGAAATCGCCACTCTTTGACAATAGAAAGGCAGAGGTCAATACCACTCACTTTCATCAAAACACTAAATATTGACAACCGCCATGAATGAAAAGAACTTAAGATATATCCGGGTATCTTATCAACCTGTATGCAAGCTTCAGGTTTATTATGAATGAACGCAGCATGAATTTTTTGATTTCATATCATATCCACAAAATGCACCAAACGCACTCAGATTTTTCTAATCAAATCAGTGGGTTTGGGGATAGTACCGCGCGGTCTCTCCAGAAAATCGTAGGTCAGAGTCAGGACAAGTACTTAGCTTTCTGAGGGAAAGTCTATCATATCGAAATATCGGACCACGATAGTCCGTATCTTGTAGTCATTCACAAGCACAAACCTGTTTTGCTATTATAACATCCAACAACGCGGTGGGTTGGAAAATACTACAATGTAAACGTTTGCACTGTTACAGATATGCATTTTACTACTGAATTGGATTAGTCTATCTCGATTTTAAACGGCATTATTCACATAATATTGGTAACGCGACGTAGTGATTATGCTAAATTAACTTTAATCATATCATTTTTGTAAATATTTGAATATTTCTTAAACTGTATAATTTTTTGAGTAGCCATGTGTGCGTAGCGGCTATTAATTGCTACTCTTTGTATACCTTAAAGTTTTTTGTTGCAAATTATGATGGATCAATATGGTTTTGCTCTTTTCCTTTTTGCTGATTTTGCTTTTTGCGTTTGCAAAGTCATTTCTAATTAGCTTCCATTTAGTGTCAGTTTTACGAGTGATTGGTTCACATTTGAAGTGTTACTTGAGATTCAAACGACAGAGTAGCCACATATTATTATAATTTGACTAATCAACTCAAAGCAAGTGCAAATACCGAGAATTTTACAATTCATCGAACCTTTCCAAGTACATTCCAACCTAGACATTATACATCATGAGAGGTAATAAGTGCGCAATGGAATGCAAATGCGCCACCAACATTATTTGGTGTGAGTAATAAGCACAACGAACGAAGGAACTATCATCAATGCAAATAGACGATATTTATTGTACCTAAAGTAGCTTAACGTGCAGCCTTAATTACGAGCTAAAAATTGAACGCAGTCTATGTATTAGAGCTTGGATATTATGGAGCAAGTCATCATCATCCATGCCATGCCATATAGGCACAGTGCGCTGAGTATTGAAATTGATTAGAAGGGCTGAAAGCAATTTTTGTTTGCCTTCGTTATGGAACGGGCAATGCAATGTATAGAGTTTTAGTTCATGTCATCCCTTATCAATTACAGTTTTTATTGATGAGTAATAATAATTGGGAGCAAATTCTAACTTCTCTACTCTAATGTGTGTGCCGCAATAATTCTCAGCCCCAAACTACATTTTTGTTGACTCGATCCAAATACGTCCGTCCCACCAAACTGTCTTGCTCGACTCTATTTTGTTATCATTAAATCAACAGCTCTTGGAAAGTGGGAACAAGTTGACGGGAGGCAAGGCCCCCAAAAAAATATTGTGTAGAATACTTCACATTGGGTTGTATCCCGGTAAAATATTCCTATGGTATTGAGCATTGCACAGTAAAACACCAACTTAGGACTTACAAGAAAAGTAAACAGTAATTTTTTCCTCACGCAGTCCTGAAATGTCTTTATGACAAGAAAAATACAAGAAAATACATGGGACCAATTACACAAATGGGTGGCAAAACATTTTTTTAGATTTTATTTCAACGAACATGAAAAACATAAATTTCAATAGTAGTCGAAATAAAACTTAACGTGACTAACTGAATTGCGTATCAGTTCTCGGTAAATCACGAACAGTAAAAAAAAACCTGACATGGTACTAAATATTACCCAAATGGCACAATTATAATTAATTATATTTAAATAAATAAAACACATTAAAGCACACCTTACAGTATTGCTTGTATCACCTTTGTAAAATATCGCCGAAGATGTCTTTGCCATTAACAATAATTATTATAATACAATATTTAGATCATTTCAAAAATACGCATTACGCACAAAACTCACTATTCCAGTAGTTCCAATTGCTATGTCCATAACTAAGTTTGTCTCAATAAACCAAAAACCGAGTATTGCTTGAGTTAATAAAAACCTTAAAACAGCATGTCATAATGAATGCAACACACATCCACTACATTCCGTACTTCCTTGTAATCAGAATACATAAATTCCAGCAAGTATACAAGAGCCAGATTACATTTAAATATCGAAAGAAATCGTACATTCAGAATTCGAGCCTGTCTAAGCTTTGCTGACTCTCCTAGAAATTCTACAAACTTAGCCTTGTTTAAAACTTTTGGCATCTAGAATCTAGAGTTTGTCTTCGAAGTAGCTAACAACAATAAATTCATGGATACATAGCCTAGCTTGCTTGCATTTGACTACCGTGTAGAATTTGACAGTAATAAAACCTTTCAAAAACACAATTGAGTTGATCAAATGAATGTCTTAGTCAATGAACAAAGTCATAAGTACTGCTGTACATTATATCTGAAAGGATATAATTTAATGCAATGTAGCGCATCCATATGCATTTCCCAAGGTGAATCAATAACACATTGCAATACAAACGTGTAATACAATCACATCAATTCCCTGCATTCTGTTTTGAATATGTAACTTTCGAGTCTTAATTAAAAGCATCCCTTAAACTTTCTGCCTTCCACCTTGGTTTATGGCTCAATAACACATTGTGCTTCAATTCCCATTATTCGCTACCAATAATTAAATTGTTTAAAATCCTTAACCGATAATGTTAATACTATTTGTTCCACAATGGGTTCAGAAGTTTTCTTTAGATATTCAGAATTGACGATTGTCAAAAAACTGTAGTTCACGGTTAAATGATAAATTAAGTTACTTCAACTTAATTTTGTAGAGTTTCAATTTGAAGCCCAGCATTTCAGACAGAACTCCACTGAATGCAGAAAGAATCACGATCCTAGTTACGTTGTAAAGGTAAGGATTGCTCGCAAAACTTGTGATTTTGAATGGATCCTCCAGTTCCTGTGACAAATGAGGACAAAAACAAGCAACGAATGAGTAAGGAAAGTAATGAAATCGACAATGAAGTACAAGGTTATGTGTTTTCCACTACGTTAAGTAATCTATGGCTAGCAAATCTGCTAGAACATCACGATGTATGTTAAAAGGTCATTCGTACTGGTGAACGCCCTAGTGTTAACTAAAATCAGGATAGAGGACTACCATACAGCTATTACATTGCAATATAATTGAAATAGTTAGCATTTTAAACATTCCATATGTAAATTTAGCAATAAATATAAATGCTTGTTGTTTTGTTTATCTCAAAGATTTGTCCCTTTAAAAAAAGTTATGAACTACTCTAGAAATGTGTTTGCAAAATTCCTGGAAATGCTGTAAACCGTGTCAAAAGAATGAGTTAAACCAGAGTTGTATAGTAGAAAGGATTGAAAAGAACATCTGGTGATAAGAAGCAGTCTTGACATTCAAACTTACGATGGAACGCCAGCTCAGACCATTTTTTCGTAATGTAGAACTTTATGCGTTCTACATGTTAAACTACATGCTTAAGTACACTTACTTTTAAAAGCTCCGCTGCAAGCTTCAGAACATTATTAGCAACAAGAAGCTCATCCTTCTTGTGAGGTTTCTGTTCCATTTTCAAATACAGGTTCAGCTGAGGGAATAAGTAAAAATCAAATATAAGAAACACGAAAATTGTGTATACCAAAATTCACTAAGGTTGGCACCCAACGTACCTGCTCAGTAATTATGACTGATAGATTTCTATACTTTTGACTAATTCGGGATCCGAGTGTCATAAAACGCATAAGATAAATTCCAAGGCATAAGCACCAGGCAACCACTTCCACGTTGTACAAGTAATACATTCGATTTGAATCCTGAAAGAATTGAATTAGTTATATCGATCAGAGCAAAACATAAGTTAGGACGTTACGTATAAATGTGTGAACATTTATGGAATAGCAAGCAAATTAAATGGTATTCTTACCTTTAAGAGCTCCACCGATAGAAAAAATATGAGAATCAAAGTCGCAATAAATGTTGACGATACAATTATGTCAACTGATCGTTGCGGACCTCGTCTCTGAAAAAAGCAAAGCAAATTAAACATGAGCCTCATTGCACAAATTGACGCAATTAGAATACACAATTTAAAAGTACCTGAAGGTACGACCGTATAGACAACCATGTCTTTATATTGCGAACTTTATTGAGTCGAAAGTGAGGAATCTCTGACTTTTTTGCTTTCCTCGTGGAGGTAATTCTGGAGAATAGCTTAGAATAAAGAAACCGTTGCTTGTAAGTTCTCTCAGCCACAGCAAGTAGGAAAAAGACAAAGAGAGACAAACAAAGCCTTTCCAGAGATGATATGAGTATCATGATTCGAGCTCTAAAATTAAATCAACAAAATAAAAGTTGTAAAACATTATAATAGTACACATGGATATAAAATACAAACTAAAGAAATCAGAGTATCTCACTTGAGGTCATCTCCGTACGCAAAGTTTATTGCGTCAGCCAAGTAATGCCCAACTTTTGCAAACTCAAAATCATCAAGCTCAAGGCCAGAGTTAAGCCTCCAGTAGCACGGCAAAAATGCTAGAATCACACTGAAGAAGATCCCTGTAAAAAGTGACAAGATACTCTTAAAATTTAGTTGCCAAAGCTAGATGAAAATCAGGAATGATCAGATGCGCTTCTTTGCAATAATTATTTCAAAATTTCCATTCAATCGTAATGCAATTATGTCCTTCAGCAGCGGCCTCAACCTTTGCAAAGGGTGTGAGTTTAATAGCTTCTTTACGTGTACCATACTAATCTGGATTTTAAAATGTGAAATTTCAATTCGAATATAACGGGTTACCAAAGGCAGGGTAATTTAATTGTTAATTTATGTCCCCAACAGTAAAGTTGACTAAAGCAAAAATTTGCATAGAAGCTCTTGCATTACAGAGTTTGAAAATTTCCAACGCCTGGAATTCCTATAACCCGGCCAAATCTAACTTGTTTTCTTGTATTAGCCATTAGCCAAACTATTAGAGCATCCAACTTGCAGTATAACCCAATACACGTTCTGCTGTTCAGAGTCTCGCTTACAGTTTACATGGAAAAGTGCACCGTACCATGCTTGCTGAATACACAAAATCAATATTGTAGGGATATCCTCAAAACCTTAGCAAGGGCATTCCCGGAAACTTTCCCACGATAAACCAAAGAATGAAAAATCAATTGGATCCAAGGTCGTCTGCTCACCCAAGTACAAGTAGTCAGAGTTTTCTCTTGCTCTTTCAACTTTTGAAATGATGGATGCACTGATATCAAGTACGGTCAGGTCTGCTTTTTTCGCCTCTTGGCCTTCCCAAACTGTACAGCTGACTTTGTCTGAAGAAGCACAACTCGGGCTTGACGTTTTCTGAGTCTGCTAAATTTGAAGAATTAATCCAAATTTTAACAACATACTAAACAAGTCGAGCCAAGAAATCTCAACTATTTCACGAGCGAGCATATACAAATATTAATAAAGCATTCCATGGTCGGGTAGTTCAAAGTAGAAAAATAGTTAAAATATTCAAAGGTGACGGCATTGCATTTTAAATTTTCGGACTGAGGCATTAAGGAAATTAAGCAAGGAAAGAATGCACACACACTTGACGAAACAATAATTTTAAAGAGGTATAAGCTGAAAACGGGTTCACTCGTGTCTCACCGATCTGCGTAATACCTGCTGAAATTCCCAGGCAAACGGGTGGTCATTTAGCTGAGTTTCATTATCAAATCCATCCTCGTCGTCCTCTGAATTGTAGTTTTCTTCTTCAACATAGTCATCATCCTCTGAATCGTTAGTTGTGACCCCACTGAGGGTCCACTCTGATTTTGATCGAACTTCTTCGTCCTCTTCTTCGTTATGGCACTCATCCTCATCATCAATTTCTTCATCGGTAGTAGAATCATCGTGACTCCGAGTATTATGACTATGGTTGCTACACTCTCCACAGGAGTGGCTTGGGCTAGTTGTGCTTAATTCTGACAGCTTACTCAAATTCCGTTTCCTCAGATTTGAACGTCTTTCTTCGATCATGATTGGGGGAGCAATGATTTCGGGTTGAGTGAAAGCATTAGGGCCGACAATAGCTGCCACAAGCTCCGAAGCATCAATAGCAATGTTATTGTTAGTACCAGTAGCAGCCCCACATTCCCCGAACTCTTCCTCTAAAGCAGTAAAATTCTTTTTTAGGATCGGATCAGTAATTTGTGAAGCGAAGAACGTTCTATGTGAGTGCTCATATGATGTCTCAGAGATGAGTTCCTCTGCAATGCCCTCGTCTTTATCTGAATTATTTGATGACAGGGACTTAGACTCATCCTCAAAGAATACTTTTTTATTGTTGACCGACGAACTTAGTGAAAGGTGGCTGCTTCCCCGACTCAAATCTGTTGCAGAACACCCTCCAACAACAGTAGGTACATCCAACTTCACTTTGCACGGCGCGGATCCTCCAACAGGAGAAATTGAAGTTAGATTCCAAGTAGGGAGGGCGCTTGACCTTCTACGTGATGGTGGTATACGGGATTCTCGGTTACTGCTTCGTCTTTTGCTTCGCGGTTGGGTTTGCGTATGATTCTTAATGCCTCCTCTTATATTTAAAATAGTATTGGAGAGCCTCCGCGTCCTTTTGTTCCTATTGTGTCGTCGTTGAGAGCCGCTGGTGAATGATAGTCCAGTGTAACTCTTCGACCTGTTGATTAATTCATCCAGTTAGAAACTAATGCAATGAATTCAAGTGTATCGGCTTCTTACCAATGAGTAGCAACAATTTGAGAATGCAGAATGGTAAGCACAATCATTAAAACAATCGGAGCAATAATTTCGCTGGTTTGAATAGTTGACGCGAGGGCTTGCGCTGCTCCGAAATTTTCGTGCTCATTGCTAGGCCCTTCAGTTGCAGGGCTCCCATTGCTCGGATGACCATTCACATTATTAACTATAGGTAGCGTGATATACAGGTAAACGTTGAAAACTTGAATACAGTAGAGGAATAAGAAAACGTAGTAGAGTTGACGAGATGTTTGTGCCGTCCACCATTTCCGAAATAAAGGCAGAAAAATAAATCGAAGAAGTGCATGTCGGGTGACTGTGTACAGTCCATGTTTTGGTTTTGCTTTTGGAAATGATGAACCTGAAAACAGCACAACACACAATACGCATTAATAATTAATTAACTCACTCAAAACACATGCATGTTAAAATTAATTAAAACTACACAATAGCTAACCGAGAGTAACAACATTTCCTTCAATATCGATGTCCGCCATTCTAGTCACTGTTTCAAAGAAGTAAACTTCTTAATGTCAAAATGCGAATAAAATGTATGACGTGATGCAAACCACAAGTAAGATGCTTGTGCGCTAGTTCGCGAGCACAGTCAAACACAACGCAGAAATAACACAGAAATCCATTCGGCTTTAACTAATTGATTTTAAGCAAATCTAATGGTGTCACACAACTCACGGATGCAAACTGTTTTTTCATATTTTTATACCGATAGCGGAGTGTACATTACACCCGAAGTTATCTTATAGTTATCGGTAGGGGCTGAAGGTCTCAGCTGTTCATTCGTTACTTTGAACGACTGCCTTATTAGCATGGACCAGGACTAATATTACAAATGAATTAGTCCAAACATGTCAAATTGTGTATGTCGGGTTTCGGGTTATGTTGGATGAATTGTAATTCGTAAACTAGCCATCATATTTAGATTTGTGCATGCAATACTCAAAAATAGCATTCAAGTAAGTGCGCAGCTATTATAAAAGTGCTGTAAACAAGAAAGGTATCACTGAACTGAGCCCATTGGGTTTTGATAGAACCTAACCAAATTCCATGCGTTTCGTATTCCTGTTCCCTAACACATTTAATGTATTCTTATTAGTAGGTAGTAGTAGTTGTAGTACTAGTACGGCCAATCGATTGTCCCATTCCAGAACATTCGGACCACAAAACGCTTAATACTAACTTATTTCCGGGTTCGACGCATTTACCCGGGAGTGCTTTATTCTGCAAAGCCCAAACCGTTAGTAGACTTTACGGACAAAAGTAATTTTCCGTTCCTAATGCACTACACCACAACTGGGGTGGCATTATGACATAACCAACCTGGCGGACCTGGCCGCTAACAATCTCGCCAACACAGCTTAATGGAACTAATGCCAAATTACCAACTCCACTTACACAAAGCAAATCAAATTTAAGCGATGATTGAATAGAGCAGGAGTAGCAAGTGCATCCTGGGAAGACCAAGTTCCGTTCCAACGCAATATTCTCTTAATTTCAGAATAACATTAACTACCAACTTGCAAACGGCAATGTGCATGCAATGTAACAACACCTTTTATCTTTAACTCAGGCAAGTAGTTGAAGCCGGCGTACGGAAATAAAGCAACCAAATATTTCTGAAACAAGCCTCCTCGTTTTGGCATGAGTTGAAGGACGCAGAAGAAAAATACTTGTCAAATGAAAAATTCGTGGTGCTTAGCTAGCTGCCAAACTTTCAAAACAAATGTCTCCTTCTGAGCAAGCTATTTTTTCAAAGCGGAATCTCGCCTTGTTAGAATCAAAGCTTATCATGCCAACTCTGCCTTTTGACGTCAAAATGAACTGCAGAACATAAAATACAATTGCACGTGTGGCTAATCAGTCGACGTAATTAAGGCATTCCGATCCGTGAACACTTAATTCTATTTAAATCTCAGGCTTCTTCCTTGGAGCGAGCAAAAGCAAGTACTATCAATCCAAAAATTTTGGTATGTTCTTAAATAAGAAAAACGTCGGCTGATCAAACTCCACAATAAAGCAGAGCAGTAGCACAGCATAGAAACCCAAAAAAACCGCTTTTGGAACAACTAATGTGCAGTTATCAGTCAGAATAAGAATAGTACGAAGTTAGTAAAATACCTTGAACCAGATCCAAGTCGATGAGTTCAGAAGTTAATGTTGTAGATTTGGTGGGAATATGGCTTAGCCCATGTAGAATCCTTTCCTCGACTCTTTGCTCCCACTTGGCCTTGTCATACGCACCGACATGGTTTTGGTACCTATGTAAATAAACGAACACGTTTTTCAATAAATAATTACTCCTGGTTGCAACAGTCAAAGGATATTTTTATTTTTCATTCGTCATCGTCAAATCCTTAACCAAAAGTTTTGGCTAAACAAATTGTGGGATAAATTGTTGTATGATTATTACCAGGTAAGAATAGAATTGAGATCTTCTAAGTAAGGCATCGATGCATGCACTTTGTGAAGGAATTTTGCTGCACAAAATCGACTCCCGATGAGTGGATAGCTTGAAATCCTTTCTTTCGCATTGAGTATAATAAACTGATGAAGGGGAGTCAGGAAGTTCAAGCCGGCGCTCTGTAAATCAACAACATCCATTGCGAATGTTTACAAAAACGTCTGTCCAATTGCGAAATATCTGTGATAATATCTACCACGTGATGTCTAAATCTAGTGGTCAATTAAAAGGTTGTAGTACCTCGTAGAAGAAGATAGAAGATGGTGCAGCTAATTGTCTGAGAAATCAAATTTTCAACAATTAACAGATCCTGGAACTTGTTTTCCTCCTCGAGCTGAACCTTTAAAATCAAACACATAATAATTGCAGTGTAGTTTGCTGTACTGTAGTTTTCTTCTTAGTACTAGATTAATTAGCGCGCCTAGCACTCAACTTGCGGTGGCAATGTGACAAGGACCACCGGGATTTTCACTAATTTATTAAAAATTGAAGCTACTGACCTAAGTTCAAATAATGCAGGCTGACACAAACCACTATGAAATTAAGTGTTTGTGAAGTTAAAATAATTCGATTCTAGGCTTTAGCAGATTCACAGCCCGGACAGAAAACAGGGAGGACCTGTTGTTCTGTAGGTGTTGTCGGCGAATTTAATACACAATTTCCAGTACCATGAACCTGACTGACGCAGCAGCAACCTTGCCTAATGTTTTCATGTATGCATCCTATTAATAAACGTGCCCATCGATAAAACGTCGATGTTAGCTGAAACATTAATTCATCAGAATTAATGATAACATGGGCAAAAATTGAAAGAGTTGAATGCACGAGATCAAAGCACGCACAAATCACCATAACATAAACAAGAAACTGAAACTGCAGATATTACTGAGACGAGTGAGGGTCGGGTGGTATAGTGGGGACCGAATTAGCTGAAAATGTAAAGACTAATTAAGCAAAAACAATTAGGGTTATAGTAAAGTTTGTAACACACACACGCACTCACTGACTCCATCTCACTTCAATCACTATCGTTCATGGTCAGGTCACATACTTCAGTTCAGCTATTTTTTTTAGTTAATGTAGAATCCTAACAATAACCATCAACCAAACCAGCTATGCAAAACCCAATGAAGAATGTTTCACAAGATCAGTCAATTTACAGAATGTGCGCCAGTCGGTTGATTAGATTAAACAATTTTCTACGTATGATAGCACTAGTTAGTTGAGTTCTCCAGTTCTCTATTTTGGTAAAATAAAGGTTATTGCACTTTGGCGCGGTGCTCTAGCAAGTTACTGCACAAAGCCACGTTAATCAATAAAATAATGCTGCGAAACTAATGTTCAGCATGGAATAATTTTATGCTGATGTTAATAAACAGCGAACCTTTACATATAGGCAGGAACCCAAAAACAGAGGCCACTTAACTCCATTCATAATCTACCAGACATTTACCAATCATATCTTTTCATTCATTCCATTTGATAAATCTTAATTACAATTCCACTAACACTAACAGCAAAATCCACGACCAACGACCACCACTTCAACCACGAAAACTAAAAATCTATGAACCAATATCACATGAACCGCACAACTAACTAGCCGACTTTTCCTTCAACCGTCCTGCACACAATTCCACTGCATTGGATTTACTTAAACCCGCCGTCGTTAAACCTTAACTTATTTACAAGTATTTATTTCAGTCGGTCAAATTAAACTCACGCTCTCGTTGAAATTGACTTCCGTGAACCCCTCTGCTCTGCAATCCGCCTCACACGACGTCAGTCAGCTGATAAATTCCCTTCCTGAGTATTCGTCGTCGTCGTCTGGTTTTCTTAGCCCCAGGAAATGTGCACCTCTGTTTATTTGCGGTGCTCTGTTTTGTTGACCAAGATCACTGCTCCCCACTCTCACACTCCACTACCACCGAATTCCTTCAAATCCTACGAATGACTGAAAGGGGGGAACCAATTCGGTGTCTTAAAGAGTGCAAAAATTCCTGTGCAGAAATTGTCTGCATTGCTGGTGAGGTTGGGAGCTTCGCGCATTTCACCTTGCGCCGCTTTGCCAAACGCATGCATCGCACCACCACCACAAGGAAACCGAAGGTCGCCCGCTCCCTCGCCTTGTAGTAGTAGACAGTGGACTAGCACAGGAGCTATGATTAGCTATTTGCCAAAAAGAGGTTTGCACAGATTAAAAGTAAAATTGGAAGGACGTCATGGACATTGATCTTCCAGCTTATTGCACAATTGAATAATTTTGAGCCTTATAGGTTAAGGAGTCGGATGGGATGGAAGATGTAAAATTTGCATTACCGATTTTGCTTTACAGGGTTTGAGAGAATGAAATTCGATAAATACTTTCAGGATAATTCAAGGCATGTTTAAAAGTTAAAGATTCCACATTGCAAAAAGGTTAAAATCTATTCAAAAGCTAGAGCAAGCCGGTTTTAATGTTTCTTCCTTAAAATTGATATATTTCTTCTGTTATACTCAAACTGACTAGCCTTAACCTACAGTTTTCTTCCCTCTCTCCGCCCGGGAATAAGGGGGCCTTACTAAGTTATAAGGGCTCATTCAGACATGAACCATCCAAAGCCGCTCCGGCACACCATTTTACTTGAGTTTTATTTAACCCCGGGTCGAGCCGCTGATGAAATCCAAGCCCTTACAATGCATAGCCATTGTTTTGTTCTTAGGCCCTTCGAGCCCTTTAAGTGAGCGAGGAAACTTGTTTTGCCGGAAATAGTTCGCGGATAGATTTGAAATTGGAGGATGGAGTCAGCTGGGCCGGTTTTAAACGTCATAAGGAATACATGGTAGTGCATGGCCTTAGGATTCATGGGCCTTCCCCTACCACCCAGCCAGCATACGGCTAAACCACACGGCCACATGCATTGCATTCACCGTTTGCCAATTCCGCATTCGTCGTTCACTTTTAGCCACGGGAGCCAGGCACCGTTAAATTTACTACTTGTACTCGTCCACTCCAAAAAAATACCCGAAACGAGAGTAATAGTTAGTTGTGAAGAGGCTGTTTGAAGGTCATCATAAGCTGCCTGGGTCAAGAAGAAACAGCCATGTCCGCAACGAGTGTCACGGAAGTCATCCTCCATTGCCAAAAGCAAATCAAGAAGAATCGTGGAGAAGAGAAAGTAAGGGATTTTCCATGTACTTTTATATAAGCTGGGACATGTAGAGTTCCACTGGAGAGATTATGCGGCCATCATGCACCAATAATTCATTATCTTTCAAATGCGACGTAAATGCATGCTAAAATGTCTCGCCAGCTGGTTGGATTGCATTTGAGATGTTGAAAATGGAAAAGATGAAATGAATAGATGAGTGGCATTGGCATTCCTTACGGTCATGTTATTTTAGTGTGTGTGATGAATTGATGCCATTTTGTGATGAATCCTATGGTATGATTGTCTAGTATATATTCTAGAAGTGGTGGATTCATGAAAGCGTTTGAGTTATTAGAAAGTATTCAAATTTCCAGCAAGCACAGAATTGATGACCTATTATGAGATTTTTGCATAGGTATTTTGGGCTAACTTGCACTTTGAAAAGTCCTAAACAATCTAATAAAAATTCTTGTGTTATTTAGGGGCATTATGTTGTAAATGAAATAACATCTTTGAGAATCAAATATTGTAGCTCCCAGTACTGTTGCACTCTACTATTCTACCAGTGACATTCGGCTTTGAAAAGAAAGCGCTTGCATTGCATTGTAATTTTGTGTTGTATTCATTTCATATATTTGTTGCCATCGTTGTTATCAATAAACTGAAAACTCGTTCAGTTAGATCAGCTAATGACAGAAATGTAACAACATTCACTTTTATTTCAGCTACTCCACTACCTGGCCAGATTGAAAAGACTGCGTATCCAAGTTAAGGATCTTGTTGAAACGGGTATTGGGCGAACTGTAAATCAGTTGAGTCGGCTGGATGGGCTCATTGGCCAGGAAGCTGGGAACCTTGTGAACGACTGGAAAGCTCTGGTAGAGGAAGCAGAGATGGCAGAAAAGTCACCATCTGAAGCTTCTGAAGAGGCGTCATCTCATGAGGAAGAAGACGATGAAAACGAACCGGACGATGAAGGGGCACTTCATATTATGGACAACCACAAGGACGACTCGGACGATAGCGAAGATTTGGACGGGCCTATTTATCAAAGCGCACCGATGGCGATGGAGTGTCAACGAGGAGATATGATAAACATTAAGAAAGAAAGCATGCCGATGGGGATAGAGTGTGAAAGAAGAGATACGATAAATATTAAGAAAGAAAAAGAAAGCGTGCCGATGGCGGTAGACTGTGAAAGAAGAGATGTAGTAAGTATTAAGAAAGAAAAAGAAAGCGTGCCCGTGGCGGTAGAGCGTGAAAGAAAAGATGTAGTAAATATTAAGAAAGAAAAAGAACATAATGGACACAGTCACCATGTAGTAAATATTAAAAAAGAACATAATGGACACAGCCACCATCACCATGAAGAAGAAAGACACCGTCGTAAGGACAAGGAACATCGACACAAGAGAAAGAGCGAGGACGAACTTAGCAAACCTGAGACTGACATTAAGAAAGTTAAGTTAGAACCTAAAACGGAGAAACCCAAAAAGCCTCCTCTGGTTCCGACTTTGAGCGTCGAAATCGATTCGACGTCCGGTGTGAATTTTGCTGATGTTCTGAGCTGTTTGGATCAAAAATTGAGCCACAGCTCTCCGAAAAAGAAGGACAAATCCAGGACCAATGGAAATCTTAGTAAAAGCTCAAAAGACAAGAGTTCTTCATCTTCTCATGGGTCCTCATCGCACTCCAGCCATTCGTCTTCATCAAAACGCACTGCTCATGAAGACAAACGTAAATCAAGTTCGCAAAGTAGCAAGGATAAGGACAAGGAGACATTAAAAAAGTCTAAAACCAAATCTGTGATTCTACCCTCTTCTCCTGCTTCAGTTATTAGTCCGAATTACAAGCCGAGTGCTGTTGCCAGAATAATGGCTGTTTCTCCAATGCCGAAGCCCAGCTTGGCTCTGCCGCCCAAGGATATTTACAACAGCTTGAGGAGTGATTTTAAGGGTGTTTCGGGTTATCCAGTAAATGATGGAGAAAGTAGAGAAAACACTCGAAGGACGACTGAGGACGCGTTTTCTACTATGATTTCGAGCAGAAATCAAAGGTGATTCAAATGTTTTGGTGTAATCTGTATTGAAACTTTATTATCTTTTCAAAATATTTTGACCAACGCCGGCTATATTTGCTTTAAAGGACAAAGGTTTATTCTGGAGTTAAAACAGGATACGTTGGGGCCGTTCCTAAGCTATTTGATCTCTGCATTAGAACGATTCAGCAAAACATTAATGATTTGGGGTACACTGGTGGTGTTCCTTACGATATTCTTAAGCCTGTTTTGGAAAAAGCTTCTGTGGATCAACTCTTCCACTTAGAAAACTACAACCCATATCTAATAGGTATAGTTTACAGCTGCGGGTCACGAAGATCAATATCATTCGTGGACATATGGACCAAAATTTCAATTTAATTTTTCAGAGAGCACTGACGAACTGTGGAGATTTCACTGCGGCAAAGATTTCCGAACTGCAAAACCAGAAGAACTAGAATCTTGGCGCGAGCTTTACATGGTAGATCCTATAGTCACCGTGTTTTTTTTCTTATACATTCTTATCTTAACATACATTGGAATTTTGAAACAGAGATGTGTTGACCAAAGGAAGGCACGTTTTCAACTATTGACCAACAAAGTCAAAAACAATCAGGAGATGGCTACCCCACAAATGAAGACGAAGTTGGCATATGTTGACACCACTGCTGGACCTCGATTCAGCAAAACAAAGGCTGCAACGGTTAGTTAGTAGTTGCTTAATATTGATTTCCATTTGACAGCAAATCCAATTTATGTGCTACGTCAGCCTTCAGTCAAATGTGCACTATGAATTACAATTCGGTTTAATTTGCAGATTAAAAGTGGAATGAAATCTTTGAAAACACGAGAGGAGAAAGGAGTAAAGAGGGCTCATGGATCAAGTGCTAGTGCTGGTGGAAGTGGAAGTAGCCAGAATATTGCGATTGAAGAAGCATCTGTCATTATTTCTACTAATTCAAGAGCAGGGTCTGCTCCTGCACCCTCCCGAGAGCGTGAATCCACTGCTGCTGCCAAGAAGCCTAAGAAAGCTCCACTAATGCAGAAGACGCTGAAAGTTATCAAGACATTGTTTCGCCGATGAATTAACTTTACACGCCATCTGATAAACTACTATAAAACAATTATTGTTTTTAATACAGCCCGAACTAGTACTATTTTAAAATTCTGCCCAAAACGAAAACGCATTTGAAACGAACCGTTATTGCGTCTTATTACCAAGTCAATATTTTGAGATCATCACTGTAAGGCGAAAGATTGCACCTGACTTTTTTCTTTAATAAATGACTCCTATCAAAAAAAGAAGCAATTCTCTTCCCTGCCGTTTCTCCCAGTTTTATTTTCCCCCACATATTATTCCTTCGACTTTTCTCTGCCCATACTAGGTTAGATTATTAGTGTAGTTAACTACTGGCGCACAAATGTTTTTATTAAAAATATATTTGTACAACTGAATAGCTAAATATTTAATATAAAAATGTATTGTATGTATCATATGATCATCTGCCGGAATTGAGCATATCCCTTTTTTTTTTATTTGTGCGCAGGTTAAATTACGCTGGTATGCTAAATCAAGTATCTATAGCTCCGATGTGGGGTGTGCTTGTGGGGAAATGTGTGATTAAACATTAAATGGAGACTGCATGCATTTATCAAAATGTGAACCTGTGCCTTTTCTAATTTATTAACCTATTAATGATAGAAATTTAAATTGTGATGTTGTATGAAACTGTTAGGTGGTATGGTATATCATTTAACATTTTTTTTGAACCTGTTGACATGGGCAGTACACAAAAACTTACATTGTCTATAATGCTCGTACTGGATTTTGCATGCATCAATATCAGCAATGTTTTTCGTAGCCAATTAAATCAGAAGTCACTGAACATCACCAAAGATCTTCCCATGCCGACCTAAGGCTTAGACATTTACAGAGGGTGGCCCAGCCTATAACAACCACTTTTAAAACGTGCCTCAAAAATTCAGTTCTCGACGCTGAATTTGTTTTGGATGTACTGTTTTCGTTAAAACCGCATTCCATGCCTGTTGAACGAGTTTCCAAACACCAGCAATATTTCAGGTCTAGCTCAGATGATGGGTCAGTTTTTTCGGGTTTAACGTATAATAAATGCTTCTGTCTCTTTTGCAGTCACAAAAGTAGCATAAGGCCTCGTCGCAGGTGACCGCAAACTCCGACCTTTGACCTGCCAGGTGACCTTAATAGAGTTTCCGTCTGTTGGTTTTTCGAAAAAGTGTGACGGCTTCAGAGCGACGACTCTTGTCTTCCGCTTTGTTTTTTGCTCAAGTCTTCATGGATGACCCTTCCGACAGTAGTTTTGAGCACTTGTAATGTCTTGGCTATAATTTTGTGACTCGGCGAATCTCTTTATTGGTCATCAAATTAATTTTGCAAATTGTCTCAGTTTCCAATACTTTTCTGGGTTGGCTTCTTGTCGAGGAAGGACGTCCAACCAATATGTGGTTGCGACGGTTTCCGATACAGTTGACTATATTGAAGACAGCTGTTTTGGAGATTTTGGCCCCTGACCCCTTAATTTTTTCCACGATGGATTTTTGTGAGGAATTTTCTTTGGAAACGTGCCAAACTAGGTTTCCGAGTTCAACTAAATATTTCTTAGGCATTTTGAAAACTGGTAACCGCACAAAAATTCGGAGGCACTCTAAATCGCATTGACCTTCAAGGGTCCAAATTTCAATTTGTTAGCTTCAATTTCAGCATTTAGTCAGGTGCAATGCAACCGAGAACCGACGCGATGTGTGGATGTTTTCAACTACGCAAATTACAAAACTCATCATAAAGCGTTATCGCGTATGAACAACCGAATTTAAACTAAGTTGTCACTTAAGTCTACTAAAATACATGCAATTTGAAGGTGGACAATCTAAATTAATGTCCTCTTTCTAAATTTTGTGTTTTGTAATTCTCCCCAAATATAATATGCTGCTGAACTGTTGCTGGTAGACAGTACATGCCATCTGATCGACAATTGCAGATACGACGAATGTAGCCTAAAAGTGCAAATCACTTTGTCAACTACTTGAAATTGTAGGTTTAATTGTCAACTACAATAGGATTATAGGATGTTATTTTTGGTTGTTCTTTACTTTCAAAAGCCGGCCCTCAAAATAGACTACTCCGATTTAATCCCTTTGCCTTCCGTTCCTGGGTGACTCATTCTTATGCGACTTGGAGGACGGAGGTATACCTAGGCAATAGGCTGTTCTTTTTATAAATAAGATTTTAAAAAAAACCTACAAGGCCGACTCCTAAAGCATAAATGATTTAGTTAAATAGTTTAAAGGCGAACGCGCGATTCCTACAAAATATTTATTACACGTAATCCAGAGCTACGGCTTTCAGAAACTTAAAATCGTTCAATGAACAACATTAACATTAAGTTGAAGCAACCACATTTGGTATATGTCAAATAGTATTCACATGCAATAAAACAGTTTTAATAACCCATTAATATAAGACTTCAAGCACAAGAATGAACTGGAAAGCCATAGTTTAGTTTTCAGCAAACACTAAAATTATAGTGCAATTAGCTCAACCACGCGTTCATGAGTAAATTTTCTATTTTGTTCATAGTTACATAAATCCATGCGTGTGACAACGATTCTTGTGGGAATCCGAAACACTTATCAAGATCCAAGAAAAGTAGAAATTTAATATGCAATTCATAGCAAGGGCTCATTTCTATTGAATGTGATTGAAATCCAATCCCATCCCAATCACGACGCACGCGGTGGATTGCGGCTATACGGACTTGAGTTGAGTCGTCGAACTAATCCTACCCATCAAACGGGAGGCATATGCATATGCACTCAAAGAAATTCTATAAAATAAAGTTAAAGTTGAAACGGGGGATGAGCATAAGGAGTAGTGTGTAATCTACATGTATGTAGTGGACTGGAACAAAGGGGCAGAGGTCAGATGTCAATTGGTCCATGGATCCCTCCCAACCCAAGTCAAACTGTATTTCCCTTCGACGACGACTGGACGAAGAAAGCGGACTACGAGGTGGTGGACCCGGGCATGTGTCCTTCATTACACGACAAGCAGTCAATGGGGAACGTTCCTTTTTTGTCCTCCATCCCCTCAACAATTATCCATGTCGTTATTTTTTAAATATTAACTTTTAAAAAATACGACTGGCTGGTTTGACCGGCCTTCAATCATTCATTTGACCTCCTTGACCTAAGACTCTGACTCATTGTTAACTGCGGATTCCGACGAGGAGTTCCAGCATCCGAATATATATTTATTACAAGTTAAAAGTGACTACAGTAGTAGTAGTGGAAATTATTTTTTAATGAGTAAATTTCAAAAAGGGGTCCGCCACAATCATTGTTGCCAATCCATTAACAAGTGACAAGAGCCGGTGAAAAGGAATACGCAGCGCTGCGGCCGGAGGCAAGTGCTGATTTCCATTATTGAAGGTAAGCATTAATTAATTCTTTGTTTATTTATGTAGTATAAGTTCTACGCAGCACTCATTCTTTTACAATGACGTTTAATAGATCAAAGATCAACCGGCTCTGTTTATTTAGTTAAGATTTGTAATGTTTACAGAATGCGCCTTGTTTGTATAAAAAAATCTCTGTGTTTTTGGGTTTTGAGCATGCGTACGGGTACTGAATCTTTAGGGTTGGACATTTAAGCTACAATTTAAAATGAAATTAGGTGTTAGCATTACCAATGGCATGCTGGTCAATAATTTAATTAGTTTTTGACGCATCATTTACGCAGTCCAATTGCATGCTATGAATTCAGGCACGCATGAACCATTTCGGATTGCGTAAATCCAAAATAAGTGGATTATGGGAGACGCAAGCGTCAACAAAACTCAAAGAATAAATTTAAAATTAGATTTCCGGCATTAACTCTTCCAATTAGAATTAAGTGAGATTTTATACTTTACAGAGCTGTTTCCTTTGAGTTATAACGCATTGACTTTGCTTGCATTTTACCGATAATCCATTTCATTTGCTACAAAAACAAGGAAAATTATGACAAAACTTGCACTTCACACCGCAATGTGTGCGTAGCGTATGCAACGGACAATGTTTGTCTGATAAATTTGAACATTTCTTTACGCAAATTAATAGTATACGTGTTTCCTCTACGTACAAGGTTTCTTCACCGACCGGAACCACAATTTGGTTAGACGCTGGTTTTTAGTTTAACGGTTGATTCAAATATATTGGCAAGGGCAAACGCAATTCGCGAAAGTGCGAATTTTAACAAGGCAAAGTAGTAGTAATATATTACACCATGCATGGCCAATGAATAATGCAAAAATATTCGGTGAATGCGCAATAGATTGGATTTTTGAATTTCTCCTTTTTACGTTTTTCACTACGGTCACCCGACTTAACGCACATGCGTATGCATGTGTTACATCATTGTCGAACGCATTCTAAATTTTCAATTTCTGTCATACATCAGGAACTAATTGACTCTCTTTTCATCTGGCATTGGATTCTGTTTAAGAAAACATGTCACTTTCTTGCCCCGCATCCGTAAAAAGGGTTATTCATTGCATTATTTTAACATTTCACCCTTTGCTGCGTGATGGGATTCATGCCCACTTGTTAACTCCCCTGCCTACAATCCAGAATCCACGACATGCAATCACTCAATGACGGATACGTACGTAAAAATGTCAAAAGGTTACCACTTTTAACGAACGCAATTCTCGACATTTAGAATTCAAGGCATCTTGGAGTATTCCCCATCAATGTATTGAAGGAGATTGAAACTTCACATTTATAATTTTTTGTTTAGAAGTTAACACTTCGTCTGAGCTTTGTGTTTGCATTTTAACCCGATGCAGTCAACTGCATTTGGAATTTTTCGGAAAGAGAACAGACAGGCCAGTTTAGGTCGAGGGACGAGGAGGAGACCCGCTTCGGTGACTCAATAAGATGTGAAACTGAGTGGCTCATTCATGGCTTTTAATGGGCTGAGAGTTGATTTTTCTCCCCGATTTTCTAATTCTTACAAGTTGGATGACAGTTTTATACGTTTGGATTATTGTGGGAACCTTTCTTTAACCCTTTGAGGATTCATAATATAAACAAGTTTCTGTATTTAGCTTAAAGTAACATCCTGATATAATTACCAGTCTCCGCTCTATTCCCTATTTAAAAGTTAAATATTTTCCACCGTTCCATGCTACACTGTTTTAATTAAAAATTCAAGTAAATGTCACTCATGGAGTCCTTCAAACTCACATACAGAGTAGCCAAATGTTCCTTCTTGCTTCTGTTGGCAATAAAACCTATAAAAACCTGCCAAGGAGATTCTTCATAAATCATTGAGGGTTCGACTCCTTTCGATCATCAGTCGTTCTTCTTGACCCCCTGTGACCTTTCCAAGCCCAACATCTCCGAGAGTAAAGTTCTTTCCAATGTTTCTTGTCCCGGCTCTGCTTGGCCTGTGAGATCCTTGCAGCCATGCATTCATGCATGCTAGATTTCTGTAAAAATCCAAATGAAGAAATCCAATATCCTTCAATAATAACTCTTTTTTTTTGTTCCGGGAAATTGAATGTGGCATTACAGATTTCATTTCGTAGAAGACTTGTTCTACTGCTAATTGGTATTGAGGGTACATAGTACATCTGTGCAAGTGAGTTTGTAGGACACTGTTCTCCGAGGACGCAATTTTCGGGTTTACAGTTCCAGTTGAGAATGTATGTTGAATTTCATGTTCATTTTAACGCGAGTGCTGCTCCTGTGAAACCATAGCTTAAATTTTGAATTATAATTATGCTTTCCTCTTTGCGTTGATCTGAGGTTTCTTGGTAACCGAAATCTTTTTAAATTTCCTGCTTCCTGAAGTGTTTTGGAGCTTAGTAACGCGTTGAAGTGTAAACTAGAACAGCAATATACTCTGACAATAAATACTGAATAATTTACAAAGAAACCCTAGTTTAACTATCTACAGCTCGACGCCAGCGAAACACCCGATATCCAAAAAGACATAATTTCTGACGTATTGTGAGCATTTCCAGTTAGCTTGTACAAACTTAAAGTTAACTACAGTCAATGCTTTTACAAACTGAATTTTGAAGAACTGAACGGAATGAATGAATGAGGATTTGGTTAGCGAAGACAGCCAGCCGGATTCCCCATTTTGTTTAAAGATAAAATGAGCTTGGGACATCCGCCCAAAAGTTGTTTTTGTCCAAAAATTACCTTCCGCGAAAACTATAGGATCTGGGTTTAATATTTCTGCTGATAAGCGAAAGATTTTCATTGATCCTTATATGCGCCTCTGAAGGCCTTTTGAGCGTTCCATGTTCATTTCTTCGTCTGATCAGATAATTAATTTGAATACATGGCCCATCACCCGTCCGTCAATCCGTCGCTGTCCCATGCCGTCGTTAACACAATTTAGTCAACCAATTCCTTTTAAATATGAAACCCTCAATAAAATTTGTCGGCTACGTTACATAAAAATACATATTTAACCCAGTCAAGGGTCTCCAATGTCTCCGCATTGCGATTGAATTCTATAATTTGTTGTAGCTAACTAATGAGACCAGTACAAGCCTTAGTATCCAATTACTATTTAAAACGAACGCACTGAAAACAGAATAGGAAATGAATAATAACCCACAAAACTCGTCGTCACCTTGACCTAGGCCAGACCCGGCAACAGGAGTGCACACGTAGTGATTTCCATAGCTTCAAACGCGCCCTACATTTGGTCATATATTTTCCCCATGTCCCATTTGATCATTATCTTCCTTCAAAATCAAATAAAGAACTTAAGCCCAAGACGGAGAGGAGAGTTTATTAGTTGCTGAAGCCGGAGGATTTTCTTGTGACAAAATCAGTCGGCGGATGATGTCTTTGCTTTGCTTTGCAACTTATTGTATTGCGTGCCATGGTTTGGAAGCTAATGTGTTGGAGTCTAAACTCATGATTGACTCGAGGAAAGTATGAGACGAAACTTTAAATGTTTATTACTGCATTAACTCTCATTATCGACTCTGACGAGTATCATTATCTTCAAAAGTAGTTTGAATTGATTTATGATTACTTTATTATATTTTGACGGCTGACGCTGACGCTGCACCGGATCTAACACTTCCATAGGATTTTAATCATTTTTACATTCAAAATGGAAATGGACTACGAAATGTACGTATACGTCAATTAAAATGCATCTTACATTAATACAAGTACATTAATTTATGAAGATGGCACGGCACCTATGGGAAAACTGGATTATTTAGTAACTTTCCACTGGTTTTATTTTAACTTCTACTTCGCAAATATTGCTGGAAATTCGTCAAAATTCACAATAATATAGGCTGGATCCTTTTCAAATATTCATTTCTGGGTTGGCTGTCATCAATTCTGTTTATTAAACAATCTACCAATTTGTTGAAATCAAATTTTTTGCAATCTGCTTAATTAGGGATGGAATATTATTCCTGACCGCGCGCGCGCCCATTTTGTTGTGGGCTGACGACAACAGGCCAGGTCTCAGATATATTTAAGGTAAATAACAGCCACATGGACGTTTGTCCTTGAACCCAAGCAATAATTTGTCATGATGCTGTCCAGGATGGATCGTAAAATTATTTTCAATAGCTGAATTGTCTCATGGAACAATTACTTTGCAATTACGACTATCTTGAATTTAAGAGTTCATGCTTGAGAACAATAGTTGCGTCAGGAGCCAATAGCTACAATTATAATAGCCTGCACTTAGAATTAAGGTGAGGGTGAATGGACAAATCATTCCAAGTTCATTTCATTTGTACGCTTGGATCAATTTGAGTACAAAATAAAGATTCCCCGACTGGTAATGTGTAACTAGAAAATTATCCCGCTCATAGTCTCACAATTCAATGAGGTTAACTTTCGGCATGGATTCTTTTTAAATTTCTGCCTTTATTTAATTGCAAACAGAAGTTAACTACAATTGAATGTGTACTTCATTAAGTGGAAGTAAGGACAGCTAGTTTAGTGTGCCAGTGTAGGAGGACTAGAACTCATTTGCTTGATAATTACGTTTAAAATACATGGTTCGACTCAGAGGCTGTGGTTTGGTTAGTACAAGAGTAGAACTTTGACACGAACGACACGGGGGAGAGTAGAGAAGGACTAATCACTCCAGTACCTACTGTAATTGTTAATTAATTAACTCATAATCAGGAGGAGAGTGGAGAGGAGTTGAGGAAGCCACAAGATGATTGAGCGTGACATGGGCTCTTCCCCACCGATGTCGACAGAGCCAGCCTCACCGATTGGTTCAGAACTACTCCCGAGTGCCTCCCCATACCAAGACCAGTCATCATCATCCCACGTCGTCCACCACCTCCCGCGGTCACAAGCCATCCTGTCCTCCATCACCAACAATACGGAGAGCAGTTCATTATTCCTTGGAGCACCTTCCTCGGGACCAGGCTCAGCGTCTCCAGGCTCCGAATCCTCATCCGACAGCTGTGGACGGGTCAATCCAGGTCACAGTAACATTGACCCTATCATCAACTATCAATTTGTTGCCAAACTTCAAGCCCAACACAATCGCTCCCTTTCCCTCTCCCCTGAAGACGGACTCCATGGGGAGGCGGGTTCATCCCCATCCGCTCATTTACAGCAGCAACACTCAGTGATAGCTGGACCAACGGAAGTAACAGACGTGGTGGGCATTGACCCCCAACTCCTCAACCACCACCAGTATCACCAACAACATTTGAATTCCATCATCCACGAAGCTGTTCACCAACAACAACAACACCATCACCACCACCATCATCCCCAACAACATCCCCAGCTCCGCCTCCAACAACACCAGATGATATCCAATCCTTTGGACTCCGAGTCATCCAATTCCTCTGCGGCCTCTTCCTCTGGTCACTCATCAGGGAATCACAACGGTCACCACTCCACGACCATGATCCCACATCCGAGTGTCATTGTGGAGAAGGGGAGTTTGGAACATCATTTGAATAATAATAGTTCAAATGGGAACAATGGCAGTGCTCTTATGCATGGGGATCCGAAGCGACAGGATTTTCTCCAGTACCTCCTTGGGGACCCAGATCATCATCATTTGAGTCCTCAGAGCCATGGAGGACATCATCAGCAGGGTCATGACTCCAATGACCTTTTGGCTGACATGAAACCTAATATAATGGACATGCAGGGTGAACATCATCAGCAGCAAAGGCAACGCCAAGTTGCACATCTTCAACACACGGGTGGGAATAATCAGCATAGTGCATCTAATGGTTCCAACTCAAACCATTTGCATGGAGATCAGCACTCCCAGAACGGTCAAGTTTCTTCCAGCAACAGGTGAGCAGTTTTTTTTTCAAATTCTGAACGTGCAAACTATTTGGGTTTAGGCCATAACCATGCCACTATTAGTTATTATGTATTCGATAAAAAAAATTCATTTTAAAAGTGTCGCGCACGCGCTGTCAAAATTGTGGAGATAGATGAGTGCACCTTTACACCTTGCACAATTCCGTGCCAAATTACCCGATTACTTATGAGATTACAGATTCTAATTATTTATCCAAAAACAAACCAGAGGTCAAGTCACATCCCATTCAGTCATTTTCCAAGGAGAAAGAATTTTATTTTTGGATTTATATTTAACCCCTGCGCAAGTCATCCTTCATCATCGCATAACGTCAAAGTCAAAAAATCAAACATTAATTGCCACCAAGAATGCAAAGTCCAAGCTAATTCCAACGTCAAAAACGCAAAGCATCAAGTATATATTTTTCGTACATAATAATTCCTTCTGCGTCAACCAATCCTCGGCATTTCCCTTATCTTGCAAGTGTTTTTTTTATAATAATTCCAGTGCAGCTACTGTAAGACACGACGACGTCCGTCCGTTCGTCCGACGAGCGGCTACAGCATAAAGTTATTTTGACGACCCGTACATTTGATGATTTATATTGCCCTCTCAGAACTTCCCTTCACTGTTAGAGTATAGGATTGTATAAATTGAATATTTATCGTAATTGGGATTTGGTATTGGTAATTTGGTTGGTTTAAGTTTTGAGGAGGCGCGGAGGTCAACTCCATTGATTTTAGACCCAGGGACGTTTCAAAGGTCTAGTGAAGACGAATGTGGAAGGGGGAGAGGTCATGCCTGTTTATAGTTATTAGTCATGAGGTCACTTTTTAGACTGGAGGTGTGCACTCCGGGGTCAGGTTAGCCTCTGAATAGTCCGCTGGGCTGGAGAATGCAAATTAATTTAATTTATGATCGCCCCATTCAATTAAATGTAAAATCAAAATGGAAAAGTGGGCTTTCTAGCAGCCGCGGCCGCGGCGTACTTAGGAATTCTATCCACAATTTTCTGTTTCCAAATTTTCCTTTGAGACATGAACCTACATGATGTGAGGAATAATAATACATATTTAAAATAACAGACGGAAGATTTTCCTTAGTCCTTGTCATTTGTGGGCATACCCCTGCTCTGGTCTAGGTCTGACATGACTCCTTGTTTTGATATTGACTCGCGCCCCATGTAAATAGTATATGTGTAATGGAGCTCAAAATATTTTTCTAAGAAAAAAAAGCTTGAATATGAATCATTTCGGCTGGGCTCGTTCGGACGGTTGACTAATGTTTTGCTGCTGAGAGACTAAAGGATTTTAAAGATCTTTGTACCCCTGCTCTGTGTGTGAGGGATCAATAAATGTACTTAAAATGTTGGGATTTTTTTTTTGTTTTAGTGGAAGTAGAGGTGACGGGGATTCCGGGATGCACATGTCGTCCTCTTATCCTTCATTGGACCATGGGCCTTACAGTAGTCCATTGTTTCATCCCTATATGAGTCAGCAACAATCCGATCTGCTCCCAGCCTCATGGTCCGCCGGCACAGGTCTGTTTATGTGTGGAATTGAACAAAATATGTGTAAATGAGGATAATTACTCCCTTCGTTGGGGTTCAAAAGGGATTCATGTTAAAGTTTACAGCATGTATTCACTTTGTGGTATGACATTTGGACCCAACAATGAAAACAAACGTTCAACAACCTATTAATGACCTACATGATGTCATAAGTCAACTTCTGGGGTTATTATCCTTTTAAAATTACGCCAAATGCAGGGTTTAATTTAATTTGTCATAACATGCAATTTGTCGCTATCTTATGACAGATGAGCGACTTTCAAAATTTTGAAATTTGTACTTCTGAAACTCATGTCTAACAAAAACAATGGATTTGAACAGGTTTGGACGAGTACAAATCCCCTAGTGGGGCGGGGCTTTTCCCATCAAATCGACTTCCTGCTTTCTTTACGACTTCACCCAGGAACAGTTTGGGACTTCATCCTTACAGTCGTAAGTGTTAAAAAATTCAATGAATTTTAATTAGCGGGACTCAAAATTAATTAGATTTAAGGTAGTTGCTTTTAATGGCGAGCAAAGGCTGGGAAGCCGTCGCGCGCCGCGCCGCCTTGACTACATTTACAACTCGCAATTACTAATTCAGTCTCAACTTTCAATTTAATTGCACTAATTAAATGTTTTTGAGGCAAATTATCAAAGCGGGTCAATTGGTTTTTGCAAGTGATGAACTCATGGGCAAGGCAAGGTTCGCCACGCGACGCCACGCGAAGCTCTTAATTATTCAAAAGTTTCTCAGCTCGTAGCTTCATTGGCTACGAATCAAGCTAATTAAAACGTCTTCTTCATAATTAACTTGATGATTTTTTCCCAGAGTACCAAGGGGATACTTTTTCGGGATGGTCGCCTTATAATTTGGACATTGCTGCAAATATTGGTGGAAATGGGATGGGGAATAGTGGAGGATCCGGGGGTTTGTCGTCATCCCAGAATATGTCAAACTATGCCGCGTCACAAACACTGTCTTCCATGGTATCGACACCGGGTCGAGGAATGAAGTCTCCGCTCCTAAACGGTAAATATTTATTTCGGTTATTTGGACAGGACGCTAAATCCTCACACGAATTAAACATACCAGAAGTAGAAATTAGTTAAGCCTATTGTATATGACTGGGTTTTCATCATAATGTTGCATGTCATCTGTACTCCAAGTCCCGTTCCATCTCCAATGTTAAATTTTGATGAATTGAATTCATAGACAGCTTACATTTACTCTACTTCCTTAGAAGCCCTGGGTTTAAGAATAAGAGAAATTTCTTTCAAATCACCCGAGAAACCAGACCGGCGGAAATGAATCCGTTGATTCCTTTTAATCCTCTTCAGACTGAAAAGTGATTTAAAAGCCTTCCATTTCTATTTTTGATATCTAATATATCTTAATCGGTCAAACGTTAATCGCAATCCGGCATTTTAAATGCAAGCATGACCTTTATAACACACGACTGTTCTGATAAATGATTAATTTTTTGCAGTTATGCATATATATACGCAAGAATCTTTTATTATCTGTCTTTGGTTTGTATGAAATATTTGGTCTCACCAAATCACAAAGCTGGGTGGGTAACTGGGAAATTGTGAATGGGTTTTAGAATAATTAGGGTTTAAGGGGGAAAAAGATGCATTCATTCAAGTTGTAAAGGAAATTTTGATCCAAGGAAGCCTAGGCAAGTCGATTGATAAGAACATTGGTGGTAGAGGTTGTTACAAAGTGTTATAAATATAATAAGGCTTTTATTACGTACTCCACGCTTATGAGAAAGAGATTAAGCTATCGCTTTGCTTTGGTTGGTCAACTCCTTCCCACCTTATCGCTCATTTAGTTCATTATGTTGTAGAATACTTAATTCATAATTTGAGATTGTGATGAAATGCCACAAGGTCGGCGGTCGCACGCCACAACAAGGAGATAAAACCCGAACGACAGGAGCTGATAATCCGTCAGTTATTTCAGATAAAATACCCGCAACATGTTTATTACGTAATTGGCGCAATGTTTGTGGTGTAGTGTAGTGTAGGGCACTGCCTCATGTATGCAGAATGGAAATAATTTTTATGAAATGCAGAAATTATTGTGATTCTCAAATTTACCCAAATTTACAGGGTATGAAATACCCTGCCAATTTACGTTCATTCAATCAACTTGAATTGTTTTTTAAATCAAAGTTTAAAAAGTTTTTTAATACATACATTTTTATTTCACTTATGGAAATCTTTGCTCCAATCAAAATATACCTTTTAATGCTGAAGTTTTAAAATTTTAATCATTTTTATTTCACAACTTCAAACAGTAATGCATGAAAATTAAGCTTTTTTTATTGCACATTTTGTTGGCTGAGTTCTTTAAACTTAAATTCAACCAATTTGATACGCTTCAGAATTAAAGCCATGTAAAGGCGCAATGTTTGTGGTGTAGTGTAGTGTAGGGCACTGCCTCATGTATGCAGAATGGAAATAATTTTTATGAAATGCAGAAATTATTGTGATTCTCAAATTTATCCAAATTTACAGGGTGTCAAATACCCTGCAAATTTACGTTCATTCAATCAACTTGAATTGTTCTTTAAATCAAAGTTTAAAAAGTTTTTTAATACATACATTTTTATTTCTCTTATGGAAATTTTTGCTCTAATCAAAATATACCTTTTAATGCTGATGTTTTAAAATTTTAATCATTTTTATTTTACAACTTCAAACAGTAATGCATGAAAATTAAGCTTTTTTTATTGCACATTTTGTTGGCTGAGTTCTTTAAACTTAAATTCAACCAATTTGATACGCTTCAGAATTAAAGCCATGTAAATTAAAAATCCAAATGACGACTGCTTGTGACAGTGTCGCTTGGAATGTTGTTATTCAGTTCCGTGAATTTTTCCTTTAGAAATATTCGATGCATTCGCAAACACAAAGGAATAGAATTTATGGTCAGTGACGCCTTCTGTGCATATATTTCAAATACTTTTCCTTTCATTCATGCCGAACCAAACACTGATTCTAATTAAAATGCAGACTTAGACACAACATTTGGCACGTGCTAGGGTCTCACAGCTGCCCTTTGTCCCATTTACATCTAAAAGAACTAATATTCAACACTTTTATTTACAAAGACTAGTTTCGGTTTCTCTTTGAGCTATTGTTTGCAACTTTTTAAACGATGTAAACAGAATTAATTGTCAGCCTTGGAAGAGGAGAGAATTCTATTTTTAGGACGATTTCCTTTTGCGGATCAAACTTTTGGAGGAATTAAATGAATAATGCTGTCAAATATTTTACATGGACATGAGCAACCCAAAAACTATTGGTCGATAGTTTGCCTGTACAGTAGTTTGTTTACTCAGGCGGCGCTGCGTAAACATTTATTTTCATCCATGTTTTAGGATCCATTGTACAAAGTCGTTTGTTTGCCGGATACACTGAATGCTAGTCAACTATAAAAAAAACAAAGACTCGTCCGTCGTCCATTCCTGGGAGATTCCACTTCCATCCCAATCCCACCAAATAAGACTACCATTAGTATTTCGCCTCCAAGCAACAAACAACATTTCTAGTTACTGGATTTCCGCTCTCCTTGACTCAATCCTTGTTTGAATTTAATAATTTTCTACATGCTCTCATGACTTGTGGAAATATTTTTTTCTGGTTCAGGATGAGGGGTTTTAGTTGCTAGGCCAGAGTCCTACGTATATGTCATTGTGGTTTCAGTTTGTGGTCACAGGTTTGATTTTGTAAACCAGCAAGCACTTGCTGCTTAAATTTAGAAACCATTTGTACTGCTGATGTCGTAGCGTACTTATGTAAAGGTGATATTAGGAACGTGACTTTTATTAATGTTCATTTACCATAGATTGACTACTACTTTTAAGACCGTGCCGAGCTATTGTTTATTCTGAGAATCGAACACCATTCACTTAATGTGGGTTGAGACTTAAAATTATTATTTTTGTAATTTGGAATGGATAGTTTCCCAGAAAGTTGCATTCCCTCGTCTTACATCAACTGAGAGTATTGAACTTCTGGTGCTGCCTGTCGTCCTTAAATTTCTAGTAATTATTACAATTTGGCTAGCATTCCGTGACACTTTACTGCGCATTCTTGTCGCAACAAGTCAAAAGTCACCATATGAGCACAGCAGGAATATTCATGACTTGAACACGAATGCAATTGCTGGTCGAATTCTTAGACTCATCCGAAAGCTGTGATCATTAAGTTTTAATTAGTTCCCTCATTATCTTTCAATATGGGCTCTTATCGCGCAGGAGTCAATGTTAACATACTTATGCATGCATACATCCAATACTGGGGTTTTGGTTCCATGCCGCTGCAGCAGTGCATGAAATCCTGCCTAATTCATGTTAGCTGTCTAGCCAGAATTTTATTTTCCCATTTTCTTTCCTTATTATATGAATTTTGAAAAGTACATTTACTTTAATTGGCATTTAAGTGGTTTAAAGCAGATTTAGCTCACGCACGCGTGTCTAATTTTTGTTTTGAATTCGTGTTTCACATTTCCAAATGTCTGGAACGGAACGAGCACAGTAAGTTGTGCTGTGCTGTTGTCGCATTACTTTTAATTACGTATAATTGATATGTAAATGGGGATTGTCGGGTGTGTAAGAAAAATATGGAACCACCACATCCCTTCCATGTTTTTTTGTGTTTCCTTGATGTGTCCTAGTGTTCTGTCAAAGATTCACCACCAAACCTGTGCGTGGTGGCCAAGACGGATTTTTATTGGTGGCACTTTCCGATAACGAAATAGTGCTATGCCAAATAAAAGAAATATGAGCGCATCCTGAAGTGCTGGGATCACATCCGACTTGAAAACCACAACCAATTCATCTTCATATATTTTATTTACATGGTTTTTATTTTTAAAAACATAGATCAGTGTCCGCATTTTTAAAAGCAAATTACTGTAGCTCAAATTTGAGGTCCAAAATTTTAATTCTTGAAAATCAATGAGTACGAGTGGATTAAAGCGCCCGCTTACATTTATGCATCTAATGATTTAATTTGTAAACTAATGCATATTGCCTGATAATAAGTTCCGGGGTTTTCTAAGCGATCTGTGCTCCAAGACAGGGACTCCGAGTAAAGGATGAGGCAGAGGAAATTGTTTAAGTGGCTTGAACTGATAAGGGAGGAAATGTACTCATCGCATTGCGTCGTTGACAGTAGGGCATAGGCCGCGCTACAAAAACGAGTGAGTCCAATGTAATAAGCAAGTGCCTTAAAATATTATTTTGACATTTTGTCTTGAACTTATTTGTCACTTTGGATGAGAGGAAACATAAGACTTAGTGATCGTTTCCGTTAAAACTGGTGCTGTGCTGTGCGGTGAATCCATATAACCAATGCATTGGGCTATTTAACAAGGTCTTCATACCGAGTAGGAATATTGGGGAAATGAATCATTACAAATTCGTGTTAAGTGGGCCTCCGATTTGGATAATTAGAATTATGGAATGAAACTCATAGAGTGGCACATTTTGTAATTATTACATAAGTAGATAAATGTTTTCTTTTAATCACCACAATAAACACATTTGCATTGCAATCCTGAGACAGCAGAATGGACAATGCATGCATGCAAATTATGCACTTTTATCTCATTGTTTATACAGGGTTGTCTCTTTTTATAATAGCTGATGCTCAAAATGCAAAAAATGATATTTGTTAATTTGTAAGCTGGCTTGACGCGTTTCAATGAATTGAATTGAACGATTTTCGCATCTTTACTGCTGATGCACTTGATTTGCTAATTTGGCTTGCATAAGTGTGAAATCTAGCGAATTGAGAATTGCAGATCTTCAGGGCCACAGCCAGCTGTGCCCAATTGGGAAAGGCACTGGTTTGCTGACCTAATCCTTACAGGGTTTTTTCTGACTCCCAAATTCTGCTCATAGAAAGCTAGTTTGGATTTTACACTCAAATGAAGTTCTGCAGGACACGCGTATTATAAAAGCAGACGCAAGTCGTTAATTTCTGGAATTGAGGCTGAGAAAATCGTCACTTGCAATTCTCGAAGGAAAGGAATTCATGTTCCTCTAAATCTCGTCATGCGTTGAGATTACTTGTACAGTTTGGAAGTCAGTTTTTTGAATAAGGTAGTTATTTTTTGTGATGGATGATCAGGCAGGCCATTGCATTTGTCCCAGACACTTGGCTCCAGATTATTGTTTTGGATTTTTGAGATCACATTGTGCATGTAAATGTCAGTGTTTGGTATTGTCGCCACGACTTGTCTTCGAACCCTTACATGTCTCTTGCTGCTTTTTGAGATCTTTCTCTTTCATAATATGTTTTGGTTTGGCACTCGTTTGGGATTAAGGCCCTACCACAGTGTGGAAAAAGGGTGATTTATGTTTCTTGAGGAAGAGGTTAGACAAGGCATGGATGTTGGTGACAAATTTATGGCTTTTTTCAATGATCGCTTCGAATTTGAAAATTGTGTACGCTTTTTTTCTTTTGGAATATTCAACCAATTGATATTTAGAAAACTAGTTTCCTTTTAAATCTAAACTTTACGGCATCCAGAATTCTAAAGCGTAAATTATCTCTCAATAGGGTCGTCAACCGTTTGTGTACATTTGTACTGTAACACTCGCAAAACAGTATTTAATATTTAATACACGTACCGTACAAGTCCTTCCATCTCAATTCCGTTTTGTCACTTGATCTGTACAAATCCATACCCAAACAGTTAGGACACATAAATTAGTTTGAGTCAAGTATTTGGTAACGGGTAGCTTTGTAATTCACCCGATCCTCCCTTCCCTACAACGTAAACATTGAAACAAAACCGTAGGAAGTGTTATTGTTCATTTCATTGGGTAAAAATCCCATCCCCTTTGCTTAGATTACTCAAGTGTGTCATTGTCATCTTATCATCTATCTTAGTAGTTTTTGTGTGCGAAGTCAAGGTGCAAGAAAGGCATAGGCAAAAAGGTCAGTTTATCTCCAGAGAAGGACTTAAAAATTAGTCTGGGTCGGTCTTCCTGGACTGAAAGCTACATATGGGATTGTATTGACTTTTATCAATCTTAACAGCTCACTCCATGCACACTTAATGATAAGAAACTGCACCAGACATTTCATATGGTGGATCGAGAAAATTTCCTTGGTTAAACTTATTGACGAGTTCAGACAATTTGTCGTCAACCCCAGGACTATGTCAAATCAATTTTGTTTTTATGTTTAAGGAGATAATGAAATGAGGGGTTTAAGTACCCGGAAAACATATGCTTCTTCTACCGAGACTAAGATTAACTGTTGCTAAATACTGATTGTTGGAAATTAAGTATAACGGATATATCAGAAAATATGACGTCGACGGGACAATCTAATTGATGCATTTGCTATTCAAGTGCATTGTAAAATTGAATTTATACAAATATAATTCTTTAGATTTTAGAACAATTATATCAGAATTATGGACTGCGTATAAAACAATTATATCAGAATGATATGATAGCCTTTAACGCCCGATTACGCGACAAGCTAATCAAATCAAAAATAAATTATTTCATAGTAGTCCATTGCTGATGGTTGGTGGGTGGGTGGATGCATGGTAGACTAATTTCCCTTCATCTAGTTTTGGAATTGTTAAGAATTTTTTTAAGAAACAGAATTTCCTTCAATCTCAACAGACGTGATGTACGATGAATGGTGTGGGACGGAATCGCGGGAATGTGTAAATTGTGGAGCCGTATCTACCCCATTATGGCGTCGGGACGGGACTGGACATTACCTTTGTAATGCTTGTGGCCTTTACCATAAAATGAATGGAATGAATCGACCGCTGATCAAGCAACCAAAAAGAATCGTACGCACGCCATGGACTATTTTGCTTAAATCTGCCAATATTTGCAAATATGCTTTAACTACCTTGCACTTTAGCCTTCTGTCTTGCATTGGATTTTGTTCTAGACATACGAGCAGCTTGTGTGCCAATGTCTTCCTACAGAATTGGAAATTTCACAATAGATTTTGGTCTACCGACGATTTCCTGTTTTCTTCCTATTGCTTGAATGTGTTTTTGCGATTTGGACCTTTCCGAATATCACGCAGCGTATTATAATTAATAGTTCCAAGACTAGTTGTTGCCCATGAAGGTGTATGATTAAGTTTGCACAAAGACAAGTGGTTTATCGCGTAGTAGGTTTTTAATTACTCCCAGAAGAACTAGCCGAACGTTAAAGTCTAATAGCGTTAGATAGTCGTAAAAGATACCAAATTGAGATGATTTTTTTCAACCCGTCGTAAATCCGTCATTCTTTTTTTTGTGTTCTCAGGTTCAGGGTCTTTCTGTCAGAAAGGGCGAGACGGATTTGCGACGCAACCTAAACAAAGACTGGTACGTTTAATTATTGTTCTATTATTTTAAAAAAAATTATATTTGAATATGACTCCCTGTATGACTCTTTTTCCATCCTAATTACTTTTTTCCCATCGCTGCACAACTATTAAACTGGGATTTATGACGTTATTGATGCCAGTATTTTTAATTTAGCTGCTTAATTTTTTTCATGTAAACAATTGAGAATGAATCAGCCTGTTGTGGTCGTCTAGATATTCACTATTTTACAACTCGAGTGACAATCAATTGGAACTGAAACGATGCTTTTAAATGTATTGCTTCTTTTGTGATTTTCCCATGCTTTGTGGTGCTGGTTGCCTTTTAACTGAAGATTTGAAGTGGAAAATTTATAACTAAATTTTAATTTAAATAGAGTGCATCCAGGCGCCTGGGACTTCAATGTTCAAATTGTGGGACGGAAAAAACTTCGCTTTGGCGAAGAAATCAACTGGGTGAACCCGTGTGTAACGCATGCGGACTCTACTACAAATTACACGGCATCAGTCGGCCATTGGCTATGAAAAAGGATTCTATTCAAACTCGGAAACGCAAACCGAAGACTAATAATGCTGATAGCCCAAACAACAAACGAATGAGGGAAATGGAAAATGGAAATAATGATGGGAATGTGATTAATAACAGCCCTGCTTCAGCCGCTACAACTGGTACTGCTCAAAATTACAATTTTGTTTATAATTATTTTGTTTGGATTGACATTCAATTAAGTATCTATTTTTAAATGTAACAGATTTGCTCAAAAGCGTGCTCACTTCCGGAGCAGCCCGTCAAGCTCACAATCCTACGAGTACTAACAACTCTCTCAGTAAATTTTTAATTTAAGTCTGGTGGTGTGACCAGAAGGAAATTGTTGCGGGGGAATAATTATTAAGAATAATATATAATCGAAGGTAGGAAGGAAATGATGCTCTATTCATTTTAATACAAACAAACTACTCGGCATTAGACTGGAAAACTATGAATTGAACAGATTGGTGACTTCAACTTATTTATAGCATATCCAGCTCCAATCAAATGCATTCGCCAATCATTGCTACCAAAGTGATTAAAACACATCAATTGATCGAATTTTAATTTCATTATCACACCCAGAGACTTTGGCATCAAGTTGTTTAGAGTAATGAGAATTACCTGCATCCAACCCCAGCATCTTTATTTCTGGAAGTGCGGTCTTCTGAATCTCATCTCACTTTGACTCCGCGCACAACGGCATGCCTTTATTATAAAAATATTGGCTTCGATTAGAAGAAGAACCACTTTTTGAGAAACATTCACTGAGTCATACCAGTTTGAATTTGGCAGTATTAAATATAAATCCTTGCAATTAGTGGCCTTCAGCCTTTTGAATGGTTAGCATTGACAATTATGCATTTATTTTTGCTATCACTTGGTTTTTTGGTTGCAACCCTCCCTACTCGTTCTCGGCATCTAAGAAAATTCATGTAGTTAGCACGGCTCTAAATAATAAATGGAATGCACACGTTTGTTATGAATATACAGGTATTTGAATCCACCAAAGTAGATTCTGGGTTTCATCCCCTTGCATTACATCCCGAAATTAACCAGCTTCCGTGGTCATGGGATTATACAAAGTTTAACTCACAAAAGCTACAAATTAGAATGGTAAAAGTTAAGCTTAGCATAAATAGAATAGTGCAACTCAAATGGGAAACGATACTTTAGTCAGTTTAAATTTGTAAAGACTAACACCCTTATACTTTATTTAACGAGGAATGATAGACTGATGATGGCCGATCACGCGATTATTAACACTCAATAAAATTGTCACCACCTAAAACTCATGCCACTACCCCACTCGCTATTTATTGCAGCCGATGGTATAAAATTTTTGATATTCATGTCTTGTTGTTAAAATGACCAACCCATTTATCTGGAAATTCTGGATTCGTTAGTTCGTTAGAAGAAAATACCGATAGAAAAACTTCAAAATTTTGCCACCAATCAAAGCTTTCGTTTTTATTGGCACAGACAGTAATAAATATTTTTTGGTTCACAAGCATCATCATTCCAATAGTCACTTTTAGAATGTGACTTCTATGTAAATGTTTACATCCATCAGAAATACAAAGGTTCTACACATATCTAAAACGTCTAGTGTATTTTAATTCATGCTTCATTACGTTACACAGCGTATTAATTATATTCGAACACTTTTATAGGACAATTAGGACATTTAGCTATTTAAGTTCTTATATTCAATCGTTTCCCCGCCCTTGAAGTTGTATCGCACCTATTTCTGTGTTTGCCACCCTTAACAATAATGTCAGCTGGTCCAGTCCGAATCCAATCCTAGAAATCCCAACGTGCAACTACAACAGTTTCTCCTTTATGTGACTTAACAAATACAAATAATTAAATTATTAATTTGCAATGACAAATAATGTACATTGCAAATACCAGTCTTTGAATTGTAGAGGAGACTACTTACTTTAGTACATGCGAGCCACAAGACATGATATCAGTATTGAATTTTTACAAATTAACTCTTATAACTATCTCCGTTTTCGGAGGAGACTAGACAACGTAATTTCTAACTTAGCGAAGATGATGATGATGACAATTCATCTGCTTCTAGCGTCTCTGGGTGGGAGCCGTCATGATTCATCAATTCGTCACCTGAAGTAATACAATTTCGTGAGCACTAATTTCCCAATTTAAATCAAGTTAATTGCAAGCAAAATCCGAAAGCAAAAGCCTCACCACAAGATATTTTAAAAGTAGAACCTGCAAGGTTAATTGCAGCAACTGGTAGTATAGGTATGAATTACCCTTGAAAATTGTTCCAGGATCCTCCAAGGATAAATGCAAGCAAGGAAGTGGGAGAATAAATCAAGCAGTATTAATAGAATTGACAGGGAAGATCAATATAAACAGAAATTATATCCACAATAACGAGGTTCAAGCATGTCTACTCGGTTTTCTGGAGTTTTTCACCACTAGGATTTAGTCTTAGAGTCACTCGGGAATTCTCAGGAACGGGAGGAATAGGAGGTGGCTGCTCTGCGTCAAATTTAAATATTACATATTTGACAACTTAGGACTTTATGGAGCGTGCTCCAGGTGAAGAAAGAATTTCGTTGTAACAAACGTGCCCAATCAATCAATACTACTCGCCAATCCAAGTTGATATTTTGAAAAATACAGCCCTCGCTACCAACAAAAATTAAGTAAGCAAAACCAGCAAACGAATGAGTTAACCAGCTTACCACTAATTGCTTTGTCCGCTTTGGCTTTGTCAGTTATAATGTACCAAGCCGTCATGAGAAAGAAAAGTCCACCCAGAATTTCAACGAAACTTGTGATGAACAATGAATACTGTAGACTTCGAAAATCTGTAACTGGGTCCGTGCTTGACCATAGTCCAACACCCTTGCCGTCTAGCCCAGATTCTTCCGTGGCTTCTGTAGTCGCATTCACCCCAGCCATAATAAGTAATGTGGCATTGTGTGGTGTAAGATGCGCTTTTATCCATTCTGACGTCTATTAAATAAACAAGTTCATATTAGATTTAACCATACTAACTTAAAAACAAAAGTAAGAAACATATCATTATGAAAAAAAAAAAACAATGATGTTCAAAATATCTTATCCAAACTCACCTGGCCGACAAGGTACGGACTTCCAGCATCACCAAATGTGTGGGAAATGAGAATCTGAAATGCCTCTGCTGTCGATCTCCGTGTGGGAATTACAACATACTGTAAAATTTATATTAAGTTTAATATTTCAGGAATTGCTAATAAAATTTTGTGATGCTTATAAATATTGTGTACTCACCAAAAGCATATCTGCCACAATCGACCAGTTGAGATTTAGAAACAGCTCACCAAAGAAGATGAGCGTATAGCATGCTGCTGTATTGTATCTGGCCATAACAGATGCCAAGAATAGAAGTGGCGTACTTGTCAAAAGACCAAAGGCACAGATCAGTGGGTCGGCACGAGGATTTTTCTTTTTCAGCCTTGTTGACAACCAAGAGCCCAGTGGTACACCAAGTAATCCAGAAACCATTGTTATTGCACCGAACGTGTACGCAACACTACAAAAAAGTTCCTAATTAATACACCATGCCTTTCAGTTTTATGCTAACAATTAACAATTACCTGCCACTGTCTGCTTCACCAGTACCGCCATCTTGGCTTTGGATTCCCAACTGGATAAACTTCGGGCCCCACCAGGCCAGTGCTCCAGTCACAAAAGCTACGCAAGTGAATCCGCAAGTAGAGAGCATAAAGCTTGGGCTGCAAAAATAAATTAAAATGTCAGTTCGTCTTGCAACTTCATCCAACTCGGTAGCAATAATCTAACTTACTTTTTTATTAAATAGTGAAGATCTTTGCTCCATGATGTTGCTTCCAAATGAGATCCACCTTCACTTTCCCCACGGGGTGGCTCAACAAGAACAAAAAGAATGAGTAATACTGCTAACGCTCCCATGACGGGTGTAACACGAAGACCCCAATGCCACGAACCGCCTAATTTTGCTGTCTCAGAACCAATGATGTAGCCAAGTCCGCTAAATGTTTAAAAAAAATGACTATTAACTGCTCAGAAAGTAATGACACACAATTATTCCCACTTCTTACTAAAATTGAGGATATAAGACTTACCTTCCAACGGGAATAGCGAAGTAGAACATAGCAAGCATTCTTGAACGGATTTTTCCAACAAACATGTCGCTGATTATTGTCGGAGCTATTGTAGAGTAGCTGGCTTCACCGATCCCAACCATAGCACGGAATGTTATGAAACCACCGTAACTCTGAAAGTAGGCAAAAAATTGAACATTGGTGCTCCCGTTCCATATGACTTAATTCATTTTACGTTGCGCCAGATAAAACATATTTGTCAAATATGACATATTGACATGTAAATCTCTGAACGGGTCATTTCTTTTTTAATTTTTGCTATACCTAAGCAAATGTCATCTTATCCTCAAAACTATTTCCATTCCTACTTCAGATGTCAACACCCTAACATCCATATTTGCTGTAATTATGTAACCAGGAACCGAGATGCTAGTAATTGATGGTTCAGAAAATTAATCCTTAGAATTACTTTAACTACAGCCCGAAACGTCACTCTTATACATTCCATTCGCTATTCATAAAGCTCATGGCATTCATTTAAGGCGTTAATATCATCATTGTGAGATTAAATTAATCAAGCTCAATGTTGTCAAGCATGGCCAGGATGCTCTTCCTAGTCCCACTTATAAACGGGAACATCTAACACGTTGGTACAATTTGGTTCAATTAAGCTTGATTGCTGTTGCACATGCACCGCCCTATATCAGACTTGAATGAATGAATTGCTTTTACGAGGCGGACAGTCGGTCATCCAAAATTGTCCAGGATATGCTAAGCCTCCTCATCCGTATTCATGCTGTCATTATTTTAATAAACAATTGTGACTAATCCAGAATAGTTGTAGTCGTAGTGGGAGTAGGGTGCCCCTTTGTTCAGTGCTTCGACAACAAAAAATCACTGACACGTGCACTCGTTGATGACGAGAGCGATAGGGAACAAATTATGATAATGACTCAATCTGACATCATACTAGCATACCAAATGTAAATGGCTTTGTTAATGAGCTCATTCTTGGCAATGGCATCAGAGATCACACATTGATTTTAGTGACCATCACATGAGACCTAACAGCGTCAAATATTCAGAAGAAGAAAAAAACCCGAATGTTTTGATCGCTATTGATTCACCTAAATTTAGTTTGACATTTTTACATGATTGAAACCCAATCATTGATAGTAACCTGAGACAGTTGACATTTATAAAAGCTCGTGAATAGCCACATTTCCTTTGTTAGAATTTGGCACAAAGATGGCAAGGACGCTACATACCTAAGTTGTACAGGCTACGCACAAACACAATTAGTTTTTGTATTCGGAGCATAACGTCCTCCACCTCGTAAGATATTCGGCTAATTTCTAAAGTACAAAGTGAGTACAAAGATCGCCGTGCATTTCCGCTGGCACCATCATCATTATAAGTTCTAAAATGTAGCACTGTCAATGCCATTACGAAACAGGAAAGGATTCTGATGAACTGACACATACATTCCAAAAATAGTTTACACCATTTCATCAGTGCACAGTCATCTCTGAGCCAACACAACTCAAGCTAGACAAAAACAAGAGCCTTTCTGCACTTGTGGAATACTACAAAATGCTAGCGTTTTCGTAAACGTTGAATTTCGTCCAACTTGAAAAAAATAGGCCAACAATCTTCTACTGTTTGGCCTTATGCAAATTGGTGCTCAGTTGTTAGCGAGAGCTAAAACGCAAGAGCAATTGGAATTGAAATTATTTTGTTACAATTATAAAAATTAAACGAATTATTTTGCAAAATTGCTTAAATTCCAGATACTAATAATAGGTGAAGCGGTAAATAAATTGAACATTATTAAAACTCAAACCTCTAAATAGAGTCAGATCAACATAACATAATGCGCCCAACCTACTTTGACAGCCTGGCACATCGAAGCGTTTGACAGTACAAATCTTTTCTTTTTTCAAGTTTCGTTTATGAGCACTGTGCACCTCCGCAACTCTATCCGTTCAACCATGGGAAAGTTGAACCAATTCCGTATCTGTCATTTATTTGAGCTGGCAGTGCAGGGTGCAAGTGTGCTTAGCTAATCAAATACGTCATTTCCATTGGAGAAACTAGATTGAAATTAACTAACCATCATGCATGGAAAATGAAAATCTGTAGCATATTTCGAATTTCGTAATTGAATAATGAATACGTAAGTGCATGCAATTTAACAGGTGTCAACCTTATCGCATTGGCATTTGTGTAAATAAATAATCATTGAAACTACTTACATCCATAAAAGAACCCATCAGAGTAGTTAAACTCCAAAGAAAGACCCCAGAAGCCATAATGTATTTCCTGGAATATCTGTCACCCAAATAGCCAAAAAATGGTGCGAAGACCATGTAACTGACAACGAAAACCGTCTGCAGCAACCCAGCTTCTCCATTACTGGCATGAAATTCTTTCTGGATATCATTCAGGATCCCTAAAAAAAAATTAAAAAATCACATTAATCTCAGAGATCACTACTATCTCCAATGAGACGTAGAGGTCCATATCAGTGATGAATCCCTCATTCTCAATGTTCAATTGCATCATTTTAAGAAGAGAGCTTAAGCGAAAGACTGGAGAAGAAGATTTGTCTTAAAACAAAATCCTTTTGTACATTTCTCATTCCAAGTGTGTATTTAAAAGAAGCCGTAAAAAAAGCAAAACACTCGGATCCCTTCCCTGACTTCTCTGGTCGTAATTCTTATCTCAACTCTCACTTTTCTGCTTGTATGGGTGCTACGCTAGAGTTCAGATTTTGATGCACAAAAAATAAAAATGCATTCACACCCGCATTTCCGACTTCACACTCTAGGGTTTAGGCGGCAATTGTTAATGGATGTTTAGGAAGCATTAGGAGCCATGTTTATTTAAAACAAATTCTTACGAGCAAGGGTAGACTTTAACCTAGACCTTCAGAGAGAAGGAGCACGATGTATGCGGTTTGCTCAAGTTTTTAAGTCACCCAATGCATGTGCTTCCCCATCTCAACCGAAGCTAATTATAAGCTTTAGTCTACACAGGCTGACTGTTATTCAAATTGGCGCCTGACCAGGTTCTAAAAATGTAGATTCAAGCTCTATTCAGTCCGAGCCTCAATTGAACTTAACTCATATGCTTACAAGTCAAAACAGATAATCGAAACTGTTCAATTTACATTTCCATAATCCCGATTTCTAATGAAAACTCATGAGCACAGCAGAAATATTCAATAGAAAACTGACTGGACTTTGAAATGCGTACTAATTATATCTACACGATTGTATTCGAATCCTGTACACAGTTCAAAGATGCTTGTTCAAATTTAGTCACTGGTGTAGGAGACTGGGAGATACAATTATGTACTCCAAATTTGTTACGTTAAAGCTTAGAACATCTGACACCCGGTCTCGCGGTCTAGTCTAATGCTAATTTATACAAAATTCCTAGTGGGATATGAAGCAACTCAGACAGACAATTGTAAACGAAGGGTTGGGGAGATGAGAGTTTACCTTCGCATTAATAAGTTTTCCCTTTCTAATTCCATTTTTAACGCCCTCACACAAGAATCATAAGTGGGAAGCTCTGCTGACTTCGGTTATACCATCTGCAGCCCATGGCATGACCTGATTTTATAAATGTAATTCTAACAAAACTTATCAATTGCAATGCAACCAGAATGATGGGTTTTATCTCGGAAGACCGGAACAACTCGTGGAGCCATTGGAAGTGCTCGATTGTTCTAAACGTGTGCGTTAGATAAAGTAAGCCCAACTGCTGACTCTGAATCACTGTGTTCACTCGCGCCTCTAGAAATTAATATCCAAACAAAAGCTTGCATGTGTCTCATAATCTAGCTAACATAAATGCTGCTTAAATGCTAGCTAAATCAAATTATATTCTCTGATACTCTGATGCGAGATGGAATTTGAAGACAGCTGAACCTTGACACCGGGTTACTGATTTCAAGAAAACCCTTATTTACAAATAGAAACCAACCACGCGTCGTGACCACAATTTTTTTCAGAATCCGCTGGTTATATTTAGTATGATAATTTGCAGTCCAATGCTGATAGAAACTCATGGCTAAGCACACACTTCCCACCCCCACCGCGACGACTGGCACAATTGATACCAGTAAATAAATAATCATAGAGGAAATCAGTCGCCATGCATGAGCCTCAACATGACATATTAATCTAAATGAAATGTGAAATTTACTGAAATGAATGGATATGAATGCAAATATTAGATTTGAAATTTTGCAAGCTTAACATGACTCGGACTAGTTAGCCAATCCATTCCAGTAAATGAATGGAATTTATCACAACCAACCGGGAGTATGTAGTGCACTCATACACACTTTCCTATCATTGATTACTCGGTGAAATGCCACTCATGAAAATAACAATTGACCAATATCTACTAATATTAGACGATTTAGGGCAATTTATCAAGTGGTGAAGGATCATTCGATCCAAATGCTTGCAAAGGAGTGTCGTGGCCGCATGGCGTGAGCAGAATTGCAAAACACACTTTTTATACCAATTATGTTTATGTGCAGCTTCTGTGACTTTCCTGCACTTTTACCTACATTATATGTGTGGGATTAACTCCAATATGGCGTGAGCAGAATTGCAAAACACACTTTTTATACCAATTATGTTTATGTGCAGCTTCTGTGACTTTCCTGCACTTTTACCTACATTATATGTGTGGGACTAACTCCAATGTCCGCGTTGTTCTTTCTAACCCGTGCTAGGCATAAAAGCATAAATGAATAGAGTACGTCAATAAAGCAGTATGGAAGCGAGGGAAGTAAATCCATTCAAGCAATCAAGCATCAAGCAAAGAACATTTCAACTTCAAATTACAAACTTTTAAAGTAGGATTTATCCAATGCCAGGAGACAAGGTCAATCATCGCGTGAGCTGAGGGGAATAATAAACACTGAGAATATCTGACGTAACTGGAGATTTCAAATTCCCCCAACAAGGAAAATGGAATTACCCAGGTCTTCCAATACGCGCCTTATAATATATTATATATATTATACAAGTGGCGCAAATACATATTTTTCCCCAAGTGTCGTAAACTTCTTTCAGCATACGAATCGAATATGAAATATGTTGCACAGTGTGTCAGTGGCACTACGGCAACCCAATTAATTGCGGATCTGTTAAAAATATTTTGTAACGTTTGTGCCCCTGCACATGGATAAGCCTGAATCCTGATTGAAAATTAATGAAATTACGGTCTGCTGATAAACTAAACTCACATGAAATTCAATTTTCTTCTGTTTATCTGATTTTGATTTGAACCTTGATGAGGCTATTTGTAACATCCTTTCGTCCACATTCATCAAGTTCAACTGTCACTGCAATCATGCAATGCATCAAACCAATATATAATGCGTATCTAACTTGCATAAAAACAGAAGGCTGTGAATGTCAGAAATCAAGTTCACCAACAAAATCTGCACCTTGATCTTGTATATATTTTCTTAAAATAACTATATATTGGAATGTTATTTTCATTTGCTACATTTGTACTCCCCGTTTTCTACCAGTACATTAGACCTAACTCGGCAATCCAAAACACAAGCTTGTATGTTATGTTGATGGAATAGTGACAAGCAAAAAGAAGCTAGCTCAACGACAAAATCCCACAAATGGGAATTGAAGGAACCTCAAACCTGAAGCCTCTTTATCATAGCATGCGGCAGCGCAAATTTAATTACACATATGAAAGACCTTGGCATTGATGGTATTCTCAGATAACCAATAGAATACACCTACATTTCTAGCTATGTCAGACTGACCGACAGATCCCACAAAATGAGTATATTACCATAAAGGTCGAAAGACCGGGTAAGCAAAGCAGGCTAATAAAATCGCGCAAGTGAAATGGCGCAATTCGCAATTACAAACATCACAATCTAGAAATCTGGAATGCATCATCCTTAGCCCAGCCTAAGGCATTTGTAAAAAAAAACTAAATATTGAGTAATCTTGCTGGTAGACAGGTTGCATTTTCGGATTCGGGATTCCCTATTAAAAATAACCCTGTCCACACAATGTATAAACGTTAAAATAGCACGCCGGAGCAAAATGTCGGTTTAACAGCAATCTAGAGCTAAAACAAAACTAAAACTCTATTAAGAATTAAATATCTCAAATCTTCTTAGGTTGGGTTGGGTACTTCCTCCTGGAATGGTGCGCGTCAAATTCTGATGTACAGAAAATCATACACGGAGCGAGATTCTTTGGACGGCCATTTACCTCATCAACAAAATCAAGTTTTGCAAGGACTTCTGCACCTGCCCCCCTACAGGTATTAAGTGCCCAATTTGCCGGCTCTGAGTCTAACTGCTATGCTTAAAGGCTAAACATGCACCACAACCACAATTTACGCATGCTCATACTGGATAAACACTTGGTTTTAATTAATAAAGCAAACTGTCAAACTGCAATTTTTATGGAGTACAATTTATGAAGAATCAAGTGAAGTAATGAAATTAAAATAAAATATTTGAGGAGCAATAAGCCGCGGTATAGAGAACTGTAGTATTCAAACAACGGTGAAGGACGCAGATAATCAAAGTGGACAAAGTAGTGGACAATAGCAGCCAATGGCGGCTTAGACACGCCAAAGACCCTCCCAACGCCCTCGGCTCAAAATCATGCCAAAACTGAGTTATAATATTTAGATACGACACTCCAATTCCAATCGATATCAGGCTAAGCAGATACGTGTAGCAAATTCAGTAACCTTAGAATATTTGACGAACACATTGGTGCACAGGCAAATATATAGATTCGACCAGTGCAATGAAGCGGAAATTAAAAATTGTGAATATAATTTACATATTTATATTATAATCTACACTGTTCGCCCTTTAAATTGGACGCATAAGTCTCGCATACGTGGGCTTAACAGAGAGGGTCAGACCCCCTCCCCTAGAGATAAGAAGGGCCCCCGCGGCCGCCGGAGGCGCGAATTTTTTTTCGGTTTAAGCTGTTTTTACGTATTTTGGGTCCTAACGTATTTTGGGTCTTAAAAATCGCAAATTCGACTTTCGGGGCCCGACCCCTCCCCTGGCCTTCGGCCAGGGCAGACCCCCTCCTTACAGACCCTCACAGACCCTCAAGCCCACGTATGAAGTCTCGAATGATACGCAACAACAAATTCAGAACCCAAAAACGATATAAATTAATCTTAAAAATAAATGTAGTACTTACCAGCAATTGTGAATCGATCCATGTAATTGATGAGATTTACGTAGCAAAGTATGATCACGGTAAGCCATTGCCTGAAGCTGACTTTGGTTCTCCGCCTGGCATTTGCGTCTAATCTCGGCGTTCCTCGTCCACCATCCCCATTTACTCCATTTCCGCGTCCATTCCTCGAATCCGCCAAATAGTCCGATGCAACTAATTTCTGATGAGAATTATTTGGAGGAAGTGAAGATCCGTTGCCCGTTCGTCCTTCCATTTTTAGCAGTAGCAGATATTGTGAATGAAAATGAGAAGTAAGAACTCTGAAACACCTAACACCTAGAAGGAGAAAATTACAATTAATTTCCTGTTATCATGTTTACAACAGCTAAGCTGCGAGTAAATCTATTTCAAAATGCGCAAACAGTACACTAAGTTGTTGTCATTAAATAGGGCGGTTAAGGAAAATGCTATTTGGGGTACCTGAAACCTGAGTTGGTCGCCGAGGTCAGACTTTTGTAACAGCAGTTGTATTCAGCAAGCTAAACGCTAAACAAGTGTCACTTGTAGTCGTAATCCACTCATATTTGAATTGGATGTTTCACAGGATCGCGATTGCCACAAGTATCCCACTGACAAATACAACAGGAAATAAATTTTAATTACTGAAAATAATTTTCGACATCGTTGGACATTGATTATCATTATGTAAATAAAGATTTCAATGTGCGCTCCATTCGAATTTAGAATCGACCTTAAAATTGAGCTCAAGAACTCGCTCTCTAAGCGAGAATGCTTCAACCCAACCCGAATAACTCAGATAAATTGCGCATTACATTACGGCATGTAATGTGATTTTTTAAGTTAATTAAGACCAAATGTGCTGCCCGAAGTGAACACTAAATGCACATACATACACCATGTGTATTTCTCAAACTTGACCTTCACGATTTTTTAAATCAAGTAAGGGACGATAAACTGGAAACTTTAAGAGTTTGCAGCACTTTTTTGAACTTGGTTTGCACTTACATGCTGAGGTCAGTCCCAGCCACCAATTAATATTATCTAACCAATCAAAATTATTACAGAAAATCAGCTAGTTTCCTTGGAAAGCAATTCCTTTCCTGGATAGTTAAGTTTCTGAATTTCGACTTCAAGTGATGTGTTGGCTAATGGTTAACTGCTAGCTAGTATACAATGTGCATCGACGCGACGGAGTGGAATACAATACTCCACCTCCAAGCTAAGGGTCTCAAGTGCCCGGTAGAATAAACAAGATTGCCTAGAATTAAACTCAGCTATCAATACCACCAACCTAACCTAATAATCTGATAGACGCTAAACTTGTAAATGAACATTCGTTTTGCTGGTGCGTGTTATTTGAATACCACCAACTTCTTTACAAATTTGAACAAAGTATTTACAGTCGTCCTAACTTCCAATCCTAATTTTTCCCAGGAAATGATACATTTCTGAGAAACTTATGCTTCTATCATCAATCCTCAAATATATATTCTGAGCTAGATAAATTGCTAACAAATGCATGCGCGAACCGTTGGATCAGTCAGTACCGCTATGAATTCAACAACTGAATACAATATCTGGCTTTATTTCTCAGGAACAACATATAATAAATAATGAAATTCCGAGTAGTGTGATCTAATCCATCTCCAGCTGATTACAACATTGCAACATTAACATTACAAAGAAAGAGCAGATAGCTGCATACAAGTGCCTAAAAATAAGATGCAAGCAATGCATTCCTTCCAAACCCTTGAAATTTGGCAAAAATGGCAAAATTAAAGTAACCCTTAAAAACGCTCATAAGAAATATTGAAGTCAACAAGTAGGACAACGCTATTCTGCTAATTATTTATATCTTTTTGTCGGTCAATGCGAATGATAATGGATTTATAAATACTGCCACTGCCAGAAAATTCTAATTCTACGCTTTAAGAATATACCGAAACCGAGCCTTCATTCCTGTCTTAATTTTGCTTACCAAAATTAGACCGGCGGCGGCGGCGATTCGAATATCAATTCCAAAGTTAAGTTATATTAAAAATTTTGTAATGTACTAACTACTAAATATGGGACAGTCTAGTCAAAAGTTCTAGGTCACCAAAAACTTGCTAAACTCTCTTAATTTACTTTCCAAGGAGGACTACCCGAACCTGATGTCACTAAATTTGGAATGGTCATAATATATAAATATAAATATGAGACTTACAAGATTAGAACGCTTCCGGCAAGCAATTCAAGTCTACTCCGTCTCCGTTTGTCCGTCAGTCAAATGATGAAATCCAGCTGTGTGTGGATTTGATTGTCAACACGGCACAGATCCAAAACAATCTTTTGTATGACGACACTCACGATCAAAGTAGACTGCTGGGATATCCCGATGTAGATTCAACCGGCTTGAATAAGGATTAAGTTTTTAACTGTTATTGAATAAATAGATCAAATATCAAAACCGAACTGAGTCACACACAACGTGCTTGTTTAAGATCGGCCGACTGAATGAAGGGAATCCTGCACAAAGTTGCATGCACCCACTACGAATGCATACAAAAGCATAGGCGTAAGCCTAGTGACGTCAGTCATGGGCTGAGCCAGGCGCAGCACGTCAAATGCATGGGAACTGGCATGCCGAATGTGAATTTGAATCTCGTAACGTTAAGCATAATAGAGGTGATTCATCCTCACGTGGTGACATGACCTCGGAAGTAGCCAAACTACGCAGTTGACCTTCAACGTGTAACTTGTAGTGTAACAAACCAATAGTCTAACTAAATCGGCATTTATTTAAAAACGCGTAATTCAAGTCCACGGCACAGGAACACATATATTTGCTATTATAATATACCCACGTCATCAAATTTTCCGGGCCGGAGGATTTTAATTGAATCGAATAAATAATGGGATCCGTAGAATTATGGCATGCAGTACGAGATTAGATAATTTGACTGCACATTACACAAATTAATTTAAGTTTATTTTATAGATTTTTTGAGCTTAGATAGGAAACTGCTTTTGAATTCTAGTAAAACTCGGGTGGGAATGAAGTGTCATATTATGGTTAATCTATTTGTTGTACATGAGGTTGGATTTCATATCTGTAATAATGCAAGTTTGGCCTTTCCAATGCAGCATCATCATCGCATCATCATGCATCAACATTACTACACTACTGTACTGCATTCCATATGACTCAAAAACAAACTTAACTTGTCACAAAGTCCAAGTCAAATCGGGTGATCATATTTAACCAAGTGCCTAATGACGATAACAGAGTTCGACTTTAATCAGAGTCGTTAGCCTAAGAAGATTAGAGCTTGTACCAGAAATGGCTTTGCTTACTTCCTCTCCTATTGTGTTTGCTGTGTATGCAGGAAATGGACTACATAAATACATGGTTTAGAATCAATGGCTCAAACGGAATTCCTGAAGCCACGAGGCGCGCAGAACGGGTGAGAATCCTGTGCTAATCGTCATGTACGATGCGGGCGTTTCTCACGGCTCGGCTCGTCCGTTTGCGTTTGCCGATAAAAGTTTTGGTTTGCAGCTCCTTCACCCCTTTGGCTTCCAACATCGTACGATTCATGACGTCATCACACTCTGTCAGCCTTATTTTCAATCCTTGGAGGTGGCTTCGGGCCCACCATAACAATGGATCGATAGTTTTAGTTATACGTGGGCAAGGCACAGCGGAGCAGTCAGCACGCGATTTACTACGACGTCGACGTACGTTATCAACAAGGACCAATTTCATTGAGGAAGATCAATTTTAATTTTCTTTTTGTATTAACTCAAGCTTCAGCCAATAATGCATAGGATGGAAGTATGGAATGCCAGGAAATGTGCACTTCTCTTCCCATATGGATGTGCAAGTTGATAGCTGTGGTTTGACAAGGGGAGAGGGATTTGCAATTATGCAAGATACCGGCTTTTCTGTTCATTCTGTTTTCTGCAACGGAGGCGGAGGTCTGCCACGTACGTACCTTGAATGCCACGCCATACGTGATTGGCTTCTGTCAAGTCATACCGAACCGATCTCACCACCGGCCTGGTATTATTCGCATCGCAAATTCGCAAAGGCTTATAGGCAATTTATGTAGAAAGAAAGTTAGTTCCTCTTTTTGAGAGACACAAAACCGAATCCGTCGTGGCTAGCCAGGAGTTCTAGTTCCCAGGTCCCGGACAAACTATGTGTGTTATATGGTCATGTCCGTATTTTGGGGCGGGCACGGGACTATGGTTGGTTCCCGGGATCGGATGATCTTTTCTTTACACCCAGGCCACACCTCCCGCTCCCGTTACTTGGCATCCTTTGAACGTCATCACGCCAAAACGAATGGGTCAATATGAATAATCCTCTTAGGTTTTCCGGAATTAGATTTAAACACGCGGATCTGAGGTTGCTTTGTTTCTTTGAATCTTTGTATGACCTTGTGTGTGCCTGCCTAAAATATATTAGAGTGAAAAGAATTACTGAATCATTAACTAAACACTCCTCAGATTATAAACATGGCCAGATGCGTGACATAGCAGTTGAACTTTCTACATACGAGATTGATAGGACGATGCATTTTAATTTCAGGGTCGGTCGCAAGCAATGACTGCAGAGTATCCCATTTCTTGGGATTTAAAAATAAGTCAATTTTTAAATTTTTCCGCAAGAAAATTAAGTTTCTTTGCAAGCCGACAAGCCCGAATTTCGAAGGTCGAATAGTCGAATTGCTACAAGGCCGGATTAAGCATCCGGTTAAGCGAATTCCTAAGGTCAGAGACAATTTGAATTTTCCCGTTACAAATTTTGAAATTTTCTCGCCGCATTAAAAAAAATTTCCTGCCAAGAACTCTTATTTTGCGTAATTTACAAATTTGAAGACATTGAATACTTAATAAGACCGAATTTCAATTTTAACTAAAACAATACGTGAGCCTTCCAGTCACTGCTCCGGGAGCCCCATGCGTAAATGTAACTCGTCAGAAAAGCAGCTGCTTATCAAAATTAATTAAATTCCATCACAATAGACCATTTAGCATTTTCCCTACTCAAACTTTGCTTTAATAGTTTTGTTTGTTTTAGAGGAGAAGTCTAGAAAGCAGAATGCCGGCAAATATTTTGCTACTCGCAAGTCGCAAGGAAGGACACCGCCGCCGCGCCGGATAGCAGATGGCCGGACGACGCGACGCGGTGCCGGGTTTTGCCTACTTTTTTTTTCTTGAATTTGATAGAGCCTACATCTACTGCCATCTCTGCTCTCTCTCTCGGCATTTCATCTATTTGTATTACGGAGATGAGATGGGGATTCCGAAGGTAAGTTTTATTAGAAAACGATAAAAGTATCTTTTAAAAAGCGTATGTCTTCATTTCCAGGAAGCCTTGTCATTGAAGAGATTTATGCTAAGGACCGAGGTTATCCGCCTGTACCGCAGTTACATGAGGTAAGAGAATATACTTTGCAAAACAGGATTTGCATGATAGAAAAGGATTCCCGCCGCCCGAGATATTCTGCCTATATGCGAGCTTTAGGAATCCACGAGAATCATGAATCATACACATAATTATGCGAGGATAATCGTTCTGTCTGTCTGTCAGTGTGTCCAGGAACACTGTGATTGGTCAGAAGGCCAGGAGTGGGCGAGCTCAAATTTGTGGTGGGAAAAGAC
>JAAXYW010000142.1:0-55700 GCA_036851895.1 Orthonychiurus folsomi
TCACTTCCATTGAGTGCGGGGCGTCATTGAGAGTTTTGAGCCGGAGATAGGGATTGTCCGTACCCCTATATTCAAGTACCCTGGGATTAAATAATAAATCGAAATCGAACCTGCAAAATTAAGCTATCCGTTTGTCCAACAGACACTAATTTGGAGGCTCCATTGATGTCTACCCCATCCTTGAAAATGGATAATCGAACATCCAGTGTTTGCAAATCTGAGTCTCCATAAGTACTTAAAATTACTTTGTAGATAGAGTCGGGTTGAACAATTTCTGGTGCAATTATCCAGTAGTTCCTAAACAAATAAAAATATTAAGTTGAAAATCCACTCCTTATTTTATTTTTGGGGATAATTCCTAATCATGTAAACCAATAGTTGAAAATCTGCAATTGCCCTTCTAAATGTAATTTTTCCATAGAAAATAATTAAAACACGGAAATATTGACTTTCATTCAAAGCAGCAAATTCGTGATTTTGCTTAACGCATTGAATTAAAAACAACATTTATACATAGACATATATCAAACTCATGGTTTTCGTCAGAGTCATCCAGATTAACTCACTAAGCATGCAATGATTAAAATTTGATACAGCGCTCGCCTACAATTGAGTCGGACTGCGACTCACTCAAAAGGGCCTTTTAATTCACGTATCCACCAGATTGATTAAAAACAGAGCTCTGGAATGAGTGGGCTGGACGAACACACGTGAGGACACATTCAAACACCTTTAATCGACATTGTAATTCCTATCCACCACAGTGCATTACTTTGCTCAACCGCAAAACCCTTTGACAGCTGAAAAGTGAAATTGAAGGAAACATGTGTCAGGAAATCTGCTTTTCCCCGCAACATGCAATACACTGTCCGTCCCTTCTCTCGCCTGTACTCGAGGAACCACAATTTACAACATTACAAGCCAGTAAAACTACTACTACTGGACGTGTGTGGAAGTCATCAACATTTATTCACGGTCCCTCTTTGTTTTGGGATCCTCTGTACTTGTGTGCTCGTAAGTAAGATACGTGGGATTTCACAAAATATCCCAAATTTATCCATCATATAAAGTGCAATTTAATTTAATCCTGAAGTCATTGCAGTTGGCCTTGGCGTTAATATGCACCCTGCCTGACCGACACCAACGCATACCACTTCCTGTCAAAATTAATTTAAATTGAGTCACTATTGAACATCTCCCTACTCCTGGCCCGTGATTAACAATTTGAACAAGCCCTTGAATTATCTTATGGCCTGGGTGTGCGTGATGCGACATAAAATCATCGCTTTATTTTCCATAGTTTTAAAAAAACGGGGATGGATGAGCCCAACTATGTAATTTACATTTTTTCTTTCAAATTAAGAGAATTTTTGGTGCGTTAAAATGATGTATTTATAACAGGATTAGAAATGTCAGATTATAGATACAAACGGCAAATTTAACTACTGTAAATTTAGCTACTATAATCTTAATAATATTTTATTTAAATGGTGTGAATATTCAGAACCAAAAGTTTACAATTTCCTCAAGTACTCTGAACGAAGAAAATAGTAAAGGGGAAAGCCAGGGTTCAACAAACGACAGAGCAACTTAAACTGGATTATTCCGGCTCAGTTTAAGCACTAAAAATCTCATAAGAAAACTTATGTCTCTTTCCAATTTAAAACACTACATTACATACAGATACGTGACACAGCACAATGAAAAAAAATACTTACACAACAGATGCATTGTGGCGATTATTCAGCCGGTTGTCAAATCTGAATCTGGACTCCACTTCCGATTTCGGATCCTTCCTCGGAAAAAACATTAAAATCAAAACCGTCAATGTTCTGTCCACTTACACTCCTCGTCCATTCCGCAGTTGGCAGTGACAGCCAAAACAGTACACAAAATATTCCATTGAAAAAAATCCGTCGAGTATAAATTAATATGCTCTCCGACAAAGAAAACATGGCACAGCCGGCCACCACTTAGCCAAGATTGATTCTCACACAATTTCGATTTCGTAATTGTTTTATTTTCCTTGGGAAAATGCCAAAATTTAAAAACACATTTCAAAATCAATTGTCACATTCCACTGAATTCATTCAAAAACTATGATTAGATTTTGCATACACCTCTTTAAAATTGTGGCTGGGATGAGAGGAGGGTCGGTCAAGTTGATCGCTCACTCTTTTCAGAGCGACTAATTCAAGTTAAAGTGAAATTGAGATTGAGCCGACAAGGCGAGGCTAGCTAACCCCAGTCTCATCCATCCATCCCACATCGGCGGCAGACAGGTATCATCTCCATCATTCACTACTACACAAGGTAAGTATGTACGTATGTCCTATCAAATTGTGCATGTTCCTTCAGTCAGGGGTTGTGGTTCAATACAACAACGTCATACGCTCAAGGGAATTTGCACATTGCATTCCATGCCGTGCCGTGTCCGTGTCGTTGCAACAAATGGATTTTTAGTAGATGGATCGAACTAAGATTAGCCTTTGCATTATTTAGAAGCGGTCATTGGACTTTATTCAGCTTGGATTCGGATTGTATTGATTTACACAGAGTAATTTGTCTTTTTACGCATTTCATTTCTGGAAAGGGAATTCAATTGCGGTGGATGGAAATCAATTTGTTTGTTTCTGTGTATCCATGTATATGTCTAAGTTCTGTTTGGACAGTAGCTTAATTTTGAAAAGTCGTAGGGCTCAGATAGCAAAATTATTTTTACTAAAAACTTTTTCTTGGAATATTTGCAAGCCAGGAAACCCCTCAAGAAATATTAAATTTTGTATAATAAAACTTACGCAGATTCAAGTTCAAAATATCTAGCAATTTCGAATGTCCAATTTTTTGCACTACCTTACTATTTGTTCGCCTCAGCCACACACATGAAAATATCTCCAAAGTATTTGTTCACCTCAGCTACACACATGAAAATATCTCCAAGCTTTAAAGTTCACTCAGTTATTTTAAGACGCAATAAAATTTATCCCCAAGAAATCTTAATTGAATTTGACGTTTCGTCTTCTATCTATTGAGTTTATTTATACCTGATGTTCAAGGGATAGATTCCCAAGTTTGGTTTATTCTAATCATTTCTTTTAAATGTTTTAATCAACTTGAGCTACTAAGATTGCCCCGCTGTTATATTAGCATTTTATAAAATCAGCCAGCCACATCTAGACTCCAAGCTGCAGTTGACAAAATAAATCAAACGTAATTGTAAATTTTAGTTAAAATTAGTATACTACATTGGAATAAATTGAAAAGCAATGCAATTCCGTACCGAATAAAAACTCTGCCCCGACAAGTAAGTTTTATATACTAATTTATTTTATTTTTATTTTAAAATTTTACTATTTTAATTCATTTCACAAGAAATTATTCAGAAGTCATTACATCAGAGCATTAAGTTCAAGATTATTTTATTCAATCATAATTTCAACCAATTTTATTATTGCAAAACTCAGTTGTGTAGAGGAGATTACAGATCATTTCTAAACTCAATTAAAACGCAACAACTTCATAGTCAGGTTCAGGTGTGGTTGGTTCATCAACTACAACATAGACAACTTCAGGCGGTGGTGCTGGAAGGATTTTAATTGAATATTTAGTTAGCACTTTGTATTCTAATCATTTACTGGACATACTCGAAGTTAGCGGTCGGGTCTGCCCAAACAAACATACCATAATAGCCATGCACCGGAGCACAATTGAAGTATTCAGTTTCACAATCCTCGGCTGTGTAACACCATCTGTAATTTGCTGATGCGATCAGAGTTGAGAATCCACACTCACTTGTGCACTTGCAACCATTGCTCGCTATTCCGGGTGCAGGTGAGCAGTAGTCCCAACCTAAATGTTACGGAATACGAAGCTACAATTATCTACCCAATAAAATTATGTATATGTCAAATTGTAATCGTAGTACTAGTCTTAAAATGATTCCATAGAACAACCAAAAATCTTAGAACAAAAAGAATTTACATTTTCACACATTTGACTTACCACTTCTATGAAATGGATGCCTCGGTTTGTGGCACCAGTAGTATGTTTCTCCACGCTTATCGCATTCATCAGTACAAGTTCCTAGACACATATATAATTTACACCATCAAGAGTTAATTTTGAAAACGTTGAACGCTCTTCCACATCTTAAATTGTACGGTGATTTAGCTGTAGTTCTAAATTAATTTTTAATCAGAGTTTTACCTTCAACTGAGCCCTCCCACTCTGGCTGTGCGTTTGTAATCCCAATGATTAAAATCAGTGCAATTCGGGCTCTGAATAATTTGTTCATTTTAAATATTTGTAAATAAGAAAAGCAGGTTGAGGTGTCAGACGGAAGAATAAGAAGAATGAAGTTGAACATCAAGAATTAATTAGTTCAAAATATATAGTGTCACACATTTCATTTGTCTATCGCATTCTTGGGGTTTGTCTTGTACAATCAACATTAGTACCAAGAAATCACATCCTGATACAATATTGAGGAAGCATAGCTAATAGTATAGCCAAGATACGGAAAGGCATGGCCATGGCGGCGGTAGTATGTGGTTTGAGTCATGATTAATAATTTACACATGCAATTATGAATTGCTATTAACAGATCGTATATTTTTAGCTAAATAGGTGAACGGACTATTGTTTGCTTATGATTGTTGGCAGGATTAGTCAATTCCGGGAATTCTACTGCTATCTACAATTAATGTGCAGCTGAAAAAGAAATCACACTTTATCGTGGTCAATTAGGTTTACAACTCACTACTTACCACTGAAGCTTCTAACTAATAATTCAGTTTAGAATCCCAAAGGACCACGTCGATTAGAATTTATAAATAGTGCAAACGTTAAAAACAGCACTAGGTGCTTCTGTTTGGATGTTCCAATCATGTCTCAAAATTGTACATGCATGTATTGATTTACCGATGATTATTGGTTGTATTATTGGAAGAATAAAAAAACTCCCTACATATAAATAGTTTTAAAATATAAATGTTTATAGCTGTCCGAGTATTTCACAGTACATAATTTTGAAAAAAAAACAGTTTCTATTTAATTGTAGCAACCACCCTCATCCCCATTTCCTCCCAAGCCAAGAGCACTCCTCACAAGTTTGTACATTTCGTATCGTTTGCGTGCAATATTTTGGTTAGGACCATCACATTCCAAAGCGCCGTTAATAGCTCTTGTAGATGAACCGAAGCGTCCCTGTTGAACTCCAGGGAAATTATGGACGCGACTTTGCCAATACCACATGCCTGTCATTTACAAATTACGATATTGAGGATTAATTAATAAAGCCTTGAATTAAATTTTGATTACTTGTTTGCCAGGAGACATAGGGATCACGGGCAGCTGCATCCGAATCGTAGATCAACCAATCATTTCCGTACAATCCAATGGAAGCATCCCGGTAATTGTAGCACCATGTCAATTGAATGAATCCTCGTCCGTAGTAGCGTTGACCTCCAACGTCACATCCGGGGGTTTCGTATTCTCCCGGACATCCATTGTGCTCACATCTGTACTCACGGGATGCGCGGAAACCATCGGATTCATGCATAAATTGTGTAATGGCCATGGCGGCTTCTTGTTTGGAATTAATTGAACTTCTCCATAATTCTGATGTGAAGGAATCGTAGATGTTACCGGGGGGAGCTGGGTAACCGTTCCTTGTGCAAGCGTCGTTGAATTCTTGTCGGCTAACCACTAGAAATTAATTCAAATTTGAATTATAAATTGCTATAAAATTATGATTTTTTCATAATTTAACATAACAAAATTTGATTTTTATCAAAGTTGGTTGACTTACATTGCGAAGACACAATTTCAGCTGAAATGGTCAAAATGACCAATAAAATTGTAAATCGAAGCATTGTGAATAAATTGGATTATCAGGATGGATTGAATCTCCGTTTTGTACTTGTGGATTACAGTCGTGTTTGATGGACTATTTATACGTCGCATTTCAAGTGTTGTTTTTCCGCACCACTTTCGGAGTACTCATCAATTACACGAGTTCTGACAAATTTTGAAGTACTCGGAAAATTGGCGTTGTGGGCTACGGCGCGGCGTCGTTACTAAACTTGGATTGGTGGGACACGCATGGGATGGAATTTGTTTAAATTGATGAAGCTTGTAAATAAAGTAATTGATGAGATCATATTCTGTAGCTGTAATTTTACTGGGTGCACCAAGTGCACACCTGGTCATAATATCACGAGTGGCAAAAGTCAAAAGTATATTACTTTAATTAAAATCATATCGGGTTATGTGCACAAAGGATTTTGGATTTGTTTTGCAACTACAACTCACGTGCAGTAAAGGTGGGCTGTGGAGTCTGCCCAGTACATGCAATTTGTTCACTCGAGATTCCATACTTTGTCTGTTTCTGATACTCAAATCCTGTGCCCGGTTTTCTGGCATTCAATTGAAGTTTTCCAAATAGGGCCTGGTATTCAGATGCCGTTCAATTCCTGCAGATCCGGTTCGGGTCAGATTATAATTTATAAACCTTCGGACTCGGATATACAAGTTTTAGTTCCAATGATTATGGGCCGGGTGGATGACTTTGTTGATCAAGCTCAAACTAAATTGTGCGGGTTAAGGTTAAAAACAAAGGGATTCTTTGGCCACCCTCTCTTAAAAACGTAATAAAAAAAAACTCTACTTTCAATATAAAGCTCTAGTAAATGACAACAGAGAAATGCAATCAGATCGAATTAAATAAAATAATTAAACAGCCGCGTATATTTAATAATAATGGTGTGCTACATAGAATCCCAATCAGTTTTCAAGTAGTCTGCTCCGTATACATGCTCCCAGAGCAAGTTTAGGCAAACATGTATAACATTAAAATAAGAACCTTTTCTAATACATAGCAAATGCTTTTTGTGCACCAATATGTTATGAAACAAATCGAGTTCAAATGAACAGGTTGTAGCATATGTGGACCAAAATCGGTATGTAGAAATAAACTCATACTCTGCCATGGATCCCGAATTCCACATCAACTTCCCGTGGGTTGAAAGAAATTCTACAACAATTTAAGGATCTTAATGACCTGACAAACTGGGAATGATTGAAAGGAAGTTGGGTGAAAGTATGACAGAACATAGTTGCTGCATATCTTTCTTAATAGATAATAAATACACTCCCGCATTTTTCTCACAGATCCAAATGACTCCTGTTCCCCGAAGTTGATCTGTGTCCCGTCTCTTTGCAGTTAATAAGGAAAATCTAAATTTAGAATTCAAAACCCTATGAACAAATCCAGAGAAAAGGAATATTCCGTCGTCGTCGTTCCCAATACATCGCATGCATTTCTGAGGACGTACGTCCTCGAGCCATTCATACATTTGAATCACGGAGTGTTTTCAGCTTTACATTCTTCAGAGTCAAAGGACCCATGCATACCTGTGCTGACAGATGAAAAAATATGAGGCTAGTAATTATGATTTATTCTGAACAGTCTTGTGCACCCCATTTCTCAGGCTGGGATCGGTATTCGCCCTGGCACGGCACTCCACTTTTCTTCGCCAATCCTAAGCCATCCTGCTAAACAAATTTTGCCACAAAATCCATGTACTTCTGTATAAAGCGAGTGGGCGCAGTCAACCCACGACCGACCGACCGACCGACCGACGTGTCAACCAGTTGAAAGGAAAATTTAAGGCTTATCTGAATTGAAGTAATTGGAGCAAAATCCGAAAAGATTATTTTTCCGGGATTGGATCCAACTTTCCAGTCCTCACGGCCTCGGAGTCATCTTCACAGACGCAACATGTGGTCCGCCCAAAAAATAGTTAACTCGTCTTCGCCAAAATTGAGTCGAGAGTCAGTCAATTCAAACTTCAACCTCCGCCGGAAAAAGAAAACAAAACTTGGGTAAACACATTTCGGGTGCTTAAGGCATTTACGTATACTTACATACATACAGATTCAAAACACACCGTCGCGTCGCGTCGTCGTCGATCCTCAGTCCTTTCGGCATTTGTATTAGTAAACGAAAATTGTATACAAGTATGTAAATCATTCATTCGTGATTCCTTTATATGTCGAAACTCATACGCTCAGTCGGAATCCTTCCATTTATAACAATGGGGATCCATAATCCTTTGAAAACCTTCAATACGTATGTACGTTACGTAAATCATATGAATTAAGGGTGTTCGGAAAAGTAACAAGATAACAAAACATCCAGGGCAAGCAGGCCAGAGATTTACAACCAACAACCCCTTGGAATGATGTTCCTAAAATGCAAAAATAATTCAATATAAATCGTCTGCGACGCACTTATGTATGTCCAACGTCGACGTGTCATTCATTTTCCATCATCCAATGTTCCCTTTTCAGAAAAACCAATTAGAGTTTGAGATTTATGCGTACCTACGCAACGTAACGCAGTGCACATAATAATATGGGTGCCGCGTTCACTTCGAAAGGCGTCGAGGCGCAGAATTCTACCCTTTAAAATCCCGTGCCGTTCCTGCGATGCGACGTGTGTGGAGGTCGGTATTTTGCCGCTGCACCTTCACTTCATCTCTTCAGTTGAGGTTTGGACCTTGGAGGGAGAACTTGTGCCCTTCGCCTTCACATGGACGGAGTCTTCCGCTTCCTACAAGAAAAATAACATTTTATGGCCTGGAGTGTCAACAAAACTGTGAGCTAATTGCATATCAAGTGCATTGTAATCAAAAATGTATATAGGTTAAAAAAATTATCACTAGTAATGTAGTGCTAGTGAAAAAAATTGTTTTGAACGTACTGTGTCGTGCGACGATGGTGGTGACAGTTTTGAAATTTGCAAAATTGAAAAAAAGGAGCAACTGGACATAAATAGGAGTAGGACTCGACAGTTAAAAAATATTAATTGACTTTAATGAAAGTATTGGGATAATTTAATTATTGGTTGGTGGTGGTTTGATCCGTGAGTTTTAACCGGTGGTGCGAGCTGGTTGGAGTTACCTTTGTCTTCTTCTGATCGGATACCTTCTGAAATAATGGTTAGTAAAATTTCAGTTTTAATATACATCGTTCAGCGGTTAAGTTTGTATGTTGCCCAAGTTTGAGTCTGAGGGTTTTGTTTTGAATCCTTGCATTTTCATACGTGTAAAAGATTTGGAGGTTCAAGTTCAGAAAATATTAAGGTCGGACCGGAGGAGAGTGTAAGTGAAAAGAATGGAAAAACAGAAGAGGGAAGGAACCTTTAAGGGTGAGTTCCCTTCGTTCGTGTTTTGTGAGAAGTGCAAGACAGATCCATTTATTTCCCATGATGCGGCTGGAATGACCTGACCTGGATTAGCCGGTTCAGTTTGTGCAGTCTACCTTTACAACCTTTTCCCCTCATCTGAAAGGAAAAACAGTAATAACAAATAATACTTTTGTCTCGGGAGGACTTCGACTCCCTCCCGTGCTTGCCTGCTCCCGGGTTTCTACACTGAATCTGAGGATGATGGATCATTTCCCGCTTAAAGTATACTTACTAGAAATTTAATATTTTCTTTCATTGTGAATCAAAGTCACCGAAACAGACATTACCATTGCTCGCTGGTTACATTTGTCCACAAATTTAATTGAGGTACGGACGTACATAGTTTTGTTCCAATAAATTGGTGTGGACCAATTATTATTTGGTAATGATGCATTCTCGTTTTACAACAAACTAATAACTTCAGCTTCAAGGGATTCCTGTTGTGTGGATGTGTGTGCGTAGCTCTGATTCTGGTTGCCCTCCTATAAATTAGCGATTAAATTGTACTACAATCCTAGGGAACCTGTAATCAAATTTTACGACGTCGTATGTGTAGTTGACAGTCTTTGTTCTTTTCTTGTGTAAACAGGTTGTCGCAGTGTTGAGTTTTTTCGGGGATTTCTTGTGAGTTCTTAAATCTTAATAATTGCTATTTAATTGCTAATATTCCAGAAATGCCGCTCGATAATTTTAATTTATGTAGTTACGTGTTCAGGGTATGTAAAGATGTTGCTCTCCAGTACTCGCGTAATTTTCTCAATTTCTTGTTTTGAAAAATACTGCGTCGACCTTACAAAAAGGAGCCAAAACACGATTTTCCATTTCCTCCTGAAAACATTAAGCTCACCAACTCTAAAAAACAGAACAGACGGACGTAGCTTGGCGATAATGAAATAAATAGTCGATGATGAATGAGAATAAGAGGGATGAATATGAAACCCAGGCCCTGCCCTATCCTTTGGAAGGAACACCGACCAAACGGAACAGTCAGGCGAAGTACAGCATGAGAAACTCAAAATTTCCTAAATAAACCAGAGCTCCAGAACTTGATATCATGTTTCCCTTCATTTCATTTCACTAATAAAAGAATACGACCGAGCCCATCCATCCCATACATCCAATACAACGCATGCCAAACTCACTCTGTATATAATGTTGGAGGAAGATGGGAATTTTCTCTTTCATATTTGTATTTCATGTCCTGCATTACCTGGATTCGTTGGTTCGGTCCGTCGGTTTCAATTGTGGATGGAAGTATAATATTAGTTTTGTAAAACAGAACAAGGGAAAGGCCCTGCCAGGTCCGCCACGGCAAATCAATACAATACCATAGCCTCAAACGTACTCATAACCTATTGATTTAAGCCAAGGCATGACATTCTATGGGTAATGCCCAAGTCTCCAGCAGCTTTTTCCATTCTCATCCTGTCAAGTTCAAACTGGATGGATTAAATTTATTATTTGTAGTTGGTAGGTAAGGAGTATGTTAGGATAGGATGAGCAAGTTCATTTCTAAATACTTGACATTATGTATTAAGAAAAACCGATTAACGTTTTTTTCTTCTTCTGTGCAATGGGGAGTGTCGTCGTAGCTCTTAGCTCAGCTCCATTAATGCATTATTCAATATGGAACACCGTGTTAGATTTGCATTGCCCCATCCGAGGAGATGAAAGATTGAGTGTGGAATTCGGCGCTTCACGCTACGTCATGCATAGCCACGTGCTCACTGGTTTGTCTCATCCAGGATTGGATTGACGTGGATTTGCATACAATACAATTGAAGGAGGGGGAGAAAGGGTGGAAAATTAAAGGAAAAGGCTGCGGGCTCTATGTGCAATTTAAACCTTCCGACATTGTAAAAAGGGATAAAGGACGATTTTTAAATTTTGAATGATTTATGGCAAATGCAAATACCTTTACAACCGACACCCACCCTCATCGTCCGCGTCTTTGTGATAAACACATCCATAATTCCGACAAGGACCCTTTTTGGGGTTATTGTCAGAGGGTTTTATGTTTCACTCTCAAATTTACTGCGTATAGCTAAATTATGCATTACGTATTTGCGTATACATTGTTTACGAGTGTCATTCCTGGGATGTTCATAGCATGCCAATTTGAGACGTGTCCTCAGTTTTATTTGTTTGTCCAATTTATGTGATTCCATTCCGGAGCCTTGCTCAGATGGTATTCATTCCCTTAACTTCAACCAAACATGCGAAGGGGGTACTGGGTCTATGTGGATAACCGGTTTAAACACAAACTGACCAAAGGAGAAGAAAAAACCAAACAATCTATTCCCAATCTATAAATTTGGATGACATGTCAGTGCAAACAAATGTTGAAGATGTTGTATGCGGAGTGGCATTGAACTGGATGCAATCATCAGCTTAAATAAGCTTCAATTCAATTGTTTCAAGTACACTTTATTAGAAATCAATTTTTTGTGACACTCAGAAATTACAATGAATCCGGTGAGTTTGAATATATGTGAAAACTTTCCGAGTTTCAGGAGATTCGAAATGCGAGCCAGTTGCATCAAATGTTGGAAATGGATCGAAGGGTTACCTGGCTCTTTAAGAGCAGTCAAACCCTTGAAGGGGTCGAGACGCAATATCTCACCATCATTCAAATAAACATTCAGCTCCTCATCACTGATTTCAACCAAGTAGTCAATCTTGGCATTGGCCTTTATTGAAATTGAAGCAATGCCCATTCTGAGCGGAGTAAAATTAAAAGTACTAATGCCAAGATGTGATTAGGGTCAATTGAACTTGAGTCAGGATAGTTGTTCCTAGTCCACCGATCCAATACAATCACGGTAAAATGATTTTTCTCTTTCTGTACGGAATTTTTTTTACAATGATTGCCAAAATACATAATAATAGTTCATATTTAATTTTCATTTTATATCCCAAAGTCTACAAATTGATGTCGGAAAGCTTGTGCTTTTGCTAAGTCTTTCTAAAAAAGGATCTTCCCTTTTACCGAAGGCTGGCTCCTTTCTCCGTGTGCGTATTCCCATTACTACATTATTAGAAGCGCCAANAAGGATCTTCCCTTTTACCGAAGGCTGGCTCCTTTCTCCGTGTGCGTATTCCCATTACTACATTATTAGAAGCGCCAATTTGAAACTCCCACTCTTCTCTTTTTTATGTACGTACGTACATATTGCCGTCTAAGCCCCAGTCCTCGTTATTGAATTGTTATTTTTATTTTTCCCGAATCCATACAACCGACGTGCAATTCAGTCAGTCAGATCGTCGACAGAACTGCACGTTGTTGATTTGTACGGGTCTGAATGGAATAATGTTGTTCTGAATGCACATAGGGATAGGATTGAATGACTGACGATGAGGGTTTTCCCCCTCCCGTCGTCCTCCTTGAAGACTTTACGATAGAAGAGATAAATCGGACATGGAAAAGCAGACATGTTGCTCTACTGCAGCAGAGTTCGGCCACTAATGAAGGTGGATCAAGTTCACTTCCACTTCTGTTCTTTCCATCTCTTCGGCTTTTCTCCTGTAATCCGCAGCCGAGTGTAGTGTAGTGTAGAGTAGGACAACGAGGATCGGATTGAAAGAGCCTGCCTGGACCAATGGATCCCAGGCGGAAGAAATAAATGTTTCTTTTTGATAGGCGGACACAAGGAGTGAAGACGAAGACAATTTCCTGAGGATTTTATTCGGTTCGGTTCCTCCCCCCACATACTACATTTCATGGATGACTTCCTTCCTTTCCAGGATTTTGCTTCCATTGCGGCTAAGTGATGTAATGAACCTTCATTAAAACCCCAAAACTTTAATCTCACTCACTCACCTGCCGAGGAGTATCATAGTGTAGTGTGGTATGATGCAAAGGATGTCAGCTTGGGTTTTGAGATTCCTTCGTCTTCGTCTTGAATCCAATCATTCCAAAGTTCGTCAGGCAGGGAAAATCTGAAGGAATTAGTATTGTTCTCCTTGGCATCCCTCCTGATAAGACAGACGGATAAGGATAAGAAAAAGGAAACCATCCGCCGCTTTCGCTTTCTGGTTTTTTTATATTCCATTTGATTGTAAACAATGGCTTCGCCTTGTGTTTGGTTCGGTTGTATCATTCGGAAAGAGGTACATGAAAATTTGGAGGATGTTGTATCTTCGTAAATGACTGGATGGTTTATGTGAGTGTCTTCTACCATTAGTGTTGAGATTAGATTATTAGGAATTACACTAAAAGTTGAACTCGTGTGTAGTTCAAGCGGAGAAATGGAAGGATTTGTGATGGATACAAGGGTGCATGCATGGGTAAAGGTACATACACGACAGCGCAGTGCCGGGCGGCGTATCGTTGTGTGTGGGATTCGGGATTTATTCCGTGGTTTTCGTTTTAAGGAACCAGTTTTTTGATTTCTTGAGAGTTGAGCGGTGGGGGGAATTGTAATCCCTTTGCTGTGGTGCCGCGGAAGCTCAATGGATGCAAGCAGGGGATTGTAATCAAGATTAATAATTAAGTTCTGGGGGAAGCATTTGTTTTGGGAGGTGGTCTTCCACTTGATTGAGATGGGATGTGTTTAGAATGTCAGGCAGGATGGGATTAGAATTGAATTGAGTGTTCAATTTGGGTTTTTAATTTATTAGCGTAAGCGTGGATTTGGATTATGGTAAATTTTCAACGGTTGTTTAAATTTGAAATTTATTTATTTAAGGTTTGTCGAAATTAGAATTATTATTTATGGCAAATGGAAATACCGTGCCTCAACTTACCTCGCAAATACCTTTACGGCCAGAACCAACCCATCATTGACACAGACACATCCAGTCCTTTTTCCCATTACAGTCAGAATATTGTGCGTTCACTCTCAAATTTATTACGTGTAACTAAATTATGCATTACGTATTACGTTGTTTACTAGTGTCATTCTTGGGATGTTCATAGCACGCCAATTTGAGACACGTCCTCAGTTTTATTTGTTTGTCCGATTTATGTGATTCCATTCCGGAACCTAGCTCGGATGGCATTCATCCCCTTAACTCCAACCAAACATGCGAAGGAGAACTGGAACTATGTTGATAACCGGTTTATTACAAACTGGCCAAAGGAGAGGAAAAACTATGCAGAAATCTATTCCCAATCTACAAATTTGGGAGACCTGTCAATGCAAACAAATGTTTGAGAGGTTGGATGCGGACTGGGCCTAAAATGCTTGCAATTTAATTCAATGTTTCGATTACACTTCATTCAAATCCGATTTTTTCTTCGAAATTGCATTGAATCCGGTGATATGAATATGGAACAACTGTACCAGATGCAGAGAGGCCGAAATGTCAGCTAAATGTTGGGAAGGGATTGACTACACTGTAATTCCTTGCGGGGTCGCCTGGCTTTCTATAAGAGTAGTCAAGTTCAGATTGACAAATGTATTTTGTAAAGTGTATGCATTTTGGTACACATTTCTTAAAAAATTGACTTGAGACATGTCCTCAGTTTTATTTGTTTGTTCAATTTATGTGATTCCATTCCGGGGTCTTAAACATGGAAAGGGGACTATGTAGATAACCGGTTTAATACAAACTAACCAAATGAGAGGAGAATAAACCCTAGTAATCCAATCCCAATCTATAAATTTGGTAGACGTGTCCGTGCAAACAAATATTTGAAGGGTTTGGAGTAGAGGGACTGGAACTGGACTTGGTTGCAATCCTCAGATAAATGACTTCATTTCAAATAAATGATTTGACAATTATTTCTAATGTCATTCAACCTGTCACTCTCCAATGTCAAATCACCTTCCCTCACCTCGTAGCCGTAGTCCCTTGGACTGACTCCTTTATCTCTAATCAAAATATTGAAATCAGCGTGAGAGGGGAACTGCTTCATGTTTACTCAGTCCCTTACCATTTCCCTTTCCAAGGAAGGAAATAAAGTGTGTGTTGGACTGATAAAGTTAAGTTACACATATTAAGGGCAGACACAATGCAATGGGGAAGGGTAGGGTGGAGAGGGGAAGGAAATCTTAAGTAAATATGACTTGTTGGTTGGTGCTTGGCTCCGGGAACCTGGAGTGACAATGACAATGCGACTGACGGAGATGAGACAGACTCATGTCAGAGGAATGAGTGATTGGGTGCCTTCGCCTTGTGTAAAGTCATTCAGGAAACGTGACTCTCTCGAGTTCTATTATGGAGATGAAGATAGGATTGGTTCATTTTAATTGGAAATTTTCATTTCTATTCTCAGATTCTTCCATTTCTTTGTGGTTTTTTGTCAATTTATTAACGTGTCTTCGTCTAATACTAGTGGCCTGATCATGTGAAACATTATTTTGTAATCTTGGAGAATTAAAATTTTTTTATTGAACCGCCGTTCTATTTTAAGGAATTATAACTGCTAGTGAAACGTTGAAAACAGTTCCTGTGAATTGCAACATGTCTATTTCTGAGTAAATGGAAATAACGTTACACGATTTGTTAACCCCAAATAATCAATTGAGATTTTACTCAAAACAGAATCTTTTTAAGTGTGTATACTTAATGGAGACAAAATTCCTTTAAGCAATCGGCCAAACGAACTTCTATTAGTGGGTCAAGCTCATCAAATCCCATGATAGGCCAAAGGTCAAATCCAGCGAAGATTTTTAATGTAGAGTTTCGTGTCAAGCCAAATTTCATTCCATGATCTAACCCAGAAGTTTCTGAAGACGCTGTAGATTATACAGTTTTTATGGTATTTACTTTCTTTCCAAACCGACTTTCGAGGAGATAAATTATTGGAATGAGTTAATGTAAACGAATGTCCTGATGGAACCAATGATCCCTTGTCCAACATCTTCCTCAATGGATGAAGACAAACGGAGAAGAACTTATTTACTTTTAGAATTTATTACTAACTCATCTCGCCCTTCTGTATGGTTAATCAGGGCCAGACGTAGAACAACTCTGCGTATCCTTGATGATTTCATATTGAATCCATGCGTTGTGCAACCACCAATCAAATGATCACTTTTATTTATTGAGGATATTTGCCCGTCATTTAAATCAATATTAATGTGATGATGAGCATATCATTTTGCTACCACACACACACTAAAGATATCAACCTAAAATTCAACGAGAGCATTGCTTTTATCTGCAGCCGTGGAAGATGGTTAATGCTGAAACGGAAAATATTTTAATTAAAACGAAGTGCTAAGTATTTTAAGTTTGGTACAACTCCAAAATTAAGAATAAAAGGCGAGCAGACAATTTTTGCCAATTGTAAGTCCAAAATTTAATCATTTTTTAACTTAAATGGCAATTAACACCATTCTTATTTTTTGTTAAATTTGTTCTTAATGCGGTTTGTATTATTTAGTTATTTAAATGTACAATTGTGCTACAAGCGCTGTGCTTTCGTTGGTTTAGACATTTATTGGATTCGGTTGAAATTTGTATTTCAGAAAACCAAACAAATTATACATGGGTTTTATTTGCTATAAACCTGGACAGGATGCTTGAAGTGCCATGTTTGAATCATGGAAAAGCATTAAACCTCCATGCTCGTCTTCCCATTGACATTTATGCTCCTTTGTTCACCCAAATGTTTACTACCTGCCCATCGGCACGAGCACGAGTCTCGAAATTCCACTCCTCGCTATTCACGCACGTATTTTCAAACTCAATTTAAGGGTTTTCCGTGAGTCGGGTCATTCCGAGCACTGCACTGCACTACAGAGTCTTCGCCCTGTATTTATTTTGAGGGGTCAAGTTTTTGTGAATTTTTGATTGGCGTTTAATATAAATTTAATTTAAACACATGCAAATATAGAATGGGAAGGTAATGTTCGCTGATGGAACTAATACTGCTCACCCTACCAAATATTATGAAAAGACAAACCCAAGTTCCCTCCATTAAATTCCATTTTGTGGGCACATGTATAATAATCCCTTCTGGATTTTGCATACCCCCTAAAACCACACGGATACATCCAAAATCTGTCTCAAGGGAAACCCCCAAAACTAGACTTTGTATTTTATGGGATTCGAAAGGCTTCGGCATGTAAAATCGTCTTCATTCAAATGCACTTACGGAAATATAATACGAACAAGAAATTTTGGGGGAAGACCCCCAGTCAATCCCCATTCCGTCTCGGCTCAAGGGTTCTAATGTAATGTAAAGTAATGTGTTTTATTCGGATCTCCATTGGCACGGCCCTCATTGTGGGTAAGGCTAGGGGATTCTCAAATACTTCCCCAATTTCCCATGAGAATCACCGAGGATTTTTTAAGTTAACCACAAAATTGGTGCAGTTGCGGTTTTCCTTTTGAAGGGTAATCCTACTCCGTTCTTGGCTTCTATTCTATTGCATTGCAATTGCATTTTAAATTCACTTTAATAGCATTAAATCAAAAGTGGATCCCCTTTGTCTCATTTTTTGTCTGCTGGATGCAACATTCCTTCTTCGGTTAATTGGGATGGAGAGGGTAGGAACATTTAATTTGCCTTGACTGAGTATGACTGAGCATTTAATGGCATTGCTGCTTCTTTTTGGAGATTTGGACGAGAATTGTTTTGTGCACTTTTTTTGGTACTTGAGTGATCCTCCAAATGAGCAGTCGTCAAGTTTGGAGGAAATAATACTTATTTGAGAGGAAAGGGGAGGGCCTTGCATTGCATGAAGGGTCAATTTTAATATATAAAGTGTTTTGTAGCTCAGTGGTCATTGAGCAAAGCCATCCCGTAGTAAAATCTTGTGAAAGTTTTTCTAATACAGTAAGCGCAGGTGGATGCATACGAATTATACCTTCCCCCTGTCCAAAAAGTGCTCTTGGATTGCATTAATAGTTAAGATGGGAATTACCCAACATTAAGGGGAAGCGTTGGAGGACCGGAGGAACCCGCGTTTTTAAGAGTCATAAAATTAAATAAACAGGTTCTTCAAGGAAATCTGTACAAATGGACGAAAAAAAAACTCTCCTTCGTCTGACTAACAACTCAAACATGGGAAAAAGAAGGAGCCCCATATTTCGCTTTGAATCGGATATAGAAATATGTTGGGACTCCACTCATGTATTCACAAGATGTTCCAAAGTACCCTCCAATTGTCCCTCTAATAATACAGATGGAGGTTCAACCCTTTCCCAAATAAAATAAATCCGAGTCTTAATGCTCCCAGCATCCGAAGGAAAAAAGGAACTCGTTCCTCCTCCTTTATGGGAGCAAAAAAAAGTGACACTTGTAAAAAGACAAGTACCGTCCGTCCGTATCCCTCAACCCAAGTCACTTCGTGGTGGGCCTTAAGGCGTTCACAATCTATTCCCTCCATTTCTTGCTCATTAATCTCAATTGAATTCAGTAGAAATGTGGATGGGTAGGCATACGAGCGACAAAAAAAATAAATTAGAAAATTAAAAGATGTGCTTTGAATACATTCACATGATTCCGGATGACAGGGGGTCATTACAAAGGGAAGTCCGAATGGGAATTTATGTCAAAAGAATCCGACGTGCCTGACTCAACCAATTCACTTGATCATTTCTTTCTCCCTATTGTTATTTCTTCCCCGCCTTTCATTTTTAATTATGAAGCATTGTGAACTCGTACTGTTGTACATTCATCAAAATTCAATTCAAAAAATTGATAGACTCTATTCACTCCCCTACCTGGTCATCCACTATCCATTGCAGTTGCATACGGCGTTACTTTGCAAATTAAGAGTAGATTTTCCCGCATAAAATAAACATCACATCTTCGTCAACGGTAAAAAAGTCCTGAATAAAAACAGGAACACATGATTCCATTACGAAAAGTCCATTACTATACATTACGGCTGAACATTGAGAGGGATAATTATGATAGGGATCGACACTTAGGTACGCATTTATACTCATAGCCCTCATTTTAGTGATAAATCACACGGTGGATTTGTGTTGGCCGAGCACACAATGAAAACAAAAAAACGGATCCCGGCTGATGCTTTTGGACCGAAATTACATTTGATTATGGACTCGGTCGGGAACGGAGTTTCGTTTACTAGAGCAAAGTACACAAAACACATTTACCATCCCCTCCACTTATCGCCGATTCTCATTTTCCAAGCCTGAATGGTCAATGGCCATATGCCATGACCATGACACTCAATGCACGACGACGTCCCAACGTGCCCTCCGCATCTTCCCACAGTTCATTTATTTCAATACATTGTATTGTTACGTTTGGAGTGGGATAACTTCGGCGCAATTTAATGTTCCACGCTTTAATTTGATGATCGATACGCAACAAATTCGATGAACTTGTAATCTGAAAGGGAGGCTTGCGCTTGGAGTCATAATTTGTTTTTGGGAGTTGATTGTTGTGAAGGACTATGACTACTCCAGCCCAACAATAATTTATATGTATTCATGAATTATGGAGTATAAATTCAAAAACGGACCAAATTATATACATGGTAGGTGAAACGGTCGAATCATAGCCAAAAGCCATAGCCAACCCACTGAGCGCTGGAGGACACAAAGCAACGCGCAATCTTCATCTCAATAAATATATTCAAATTCTATTTTAATATATGGACCCTATGGACCCGAGACTTGAGATTACATTCATTATGAGTGGTGCGGAGGATGGGAGGATTTAAGTTGAAATTAATTAATCATTAATCTCTATAAATCATAGGATGGGGGAGTCAAGGCGAGAGTATCCTTTTGGAAAGCCCTTTATTAGATCAACTCTTCATCCAGAGAGGAAGGCGTGAAAATGAATTCCTCTTCAAATCTTATGAATGTTATCATGTCTGTCCGTGCCCTTCCCATTCCACCATGTACGTACAGTACACAAATTCACTTCTCAATTTCGAATGAGGATTCCAAATTAAGAGGCGGCTCTTCAAATCCATGGAAGAGAAATGCTAAAATCAAGTTCTGTAAACGTACGTGGCATGCATTGGCTGAGGAAAATCCGAGTGAGAGTTCACTCCGGGTAATAGCAATTAGAGTTCTTATCGGCAGGCATCTGCTTCATTCATCATCACCCGGGTTCTTCTATTTTAATGTGTGAGCACACGGGATGTAATGTACCGTACGTACGTGTGTGAAGGAGGTCCCAGTAATAACGTGTTAGCACTGGGCTAGATAAATTGCTGGAGACAGGCGGGGGAGATGAAGGAAACGGGTATTACTTCCCCCGGCTCATAGAAATGGAAGCCAAAAGGGAATGAAAATGAATGTGGAAGTGTGGTGGGTTCCTGGATGGAACCAGAGAGCCTTAATTACTACCTCCACACTTCCTCTTCATACAGGGTGTGCTTAAGATCTAGGAAAGTGTCGTAATAATAATAGGAGGGAAGGAAAATGCCTCAAACCATGTGGGCAATATCGACAATGCTATTGGAATTACGTGCATGTATGTATGCGGGTGAGGATGTGGCCGGCGGAAAAGGAAGTAGAAATTTTGGCTCAGACTTTCCGTAAAAATGGATTTTTTTCTCAGTCCGATCGGTCTCCCCCCCTTCATCAAGGGGGAGCTTGGCCATTGGCTTTATGACATGACACGTCTTCATTTCAAGCTTTATAAGGGCAAAGCTCAAGGTGGGTTTCCCTTTCCCACCAATTTTCTAAACCTTCAAAATTGTGAAGACGAAGGGATTGTAATTAACACCTTTGAACTCGGGTCACGCTGAGGCTGCCTCACGTAGGCCTCGCCGAGTGCTAGTATTAAAGAAAATGAAGGATCTTGAGAAAAATGGGGGACATCTTGCTGAGCTTGCTAGTTAGGAGGGGAATGCTAAGTGGATGAGAAAAACTCTAATTAAGGATTAATTAGAAAAGAACAGCAAATCCGGGAGAATACATTGCTTTTAGCAGATCTTCAGTATTCGGATTTTGACCTTGGCTCCACGTGTACGTTATTTCATGGACGCGTTGAAATGCACGCCAGCTAAATGGTAGGGCCGGCATAAATATGAAAATATGAATTCTGGGGTACGAGCGCTAGTGAAAGTCCCGACGAACTAGCAGCTTTTCCTTTGTGAGCTCGGTTTAGGTGTAAATGAAAATGTTTGTAAGATAATTAGGAACGGAAATCCAGAGCAGGTGCGTCGAAGCGTTGAACACGCTTGAAATTATCCATACACTTATTATGAACTGACGGCAAAAATGAAATTTCCTAACATTTCCCCGCCTTCCCCTCTCCCCTCAGCTTTAAATCCAATAAGTGATATGGCCATTTCAGCTCAATTATCACTTGGGAGCAACAGCTCCGATAAAGACCCGTCCTTTGCAGTTGAAGCACGTACACATCATTAGCAGCCGGCTACACACTATAATTTTCTTCGAGATCGATGGTCGGAAAATATGTAGTAGGAATGGAACAAGGCGAGGCGAGAAATGTCCGAGGCGAAGGTTTTCCAGTATGTGAACTGACTGGAGTGCAATCAACCAAGTAGCTTATGGAGTTTGGAGAACAAGGAAATTTGAAAATGGTATCTCACTATTATAATATACTATCCACGTCCAACGGCAAAACACCTGGCTGGCTTTTTAAAATTTTACAACAGCAATGCATGCGACTTCCCCCTACGTTGTATTTAATGTTTAAATTTTGGAAGCAATGGTGGGCAGACGTGTAGGACTAAAGGGAGTAAATCAAATTTGAGTTTTATGCTTCCGCAGCCCCACGGTCCGTGGTCATTCGCACCTTATTTCTAATAACCCATCAATTTCTTTTGACATTTATGATGATGGCAAAACAAGGTTGAAGGAATTATGAGGGGTTACGAGTCATTCGTGGAAAGTAATCGAACCACTTCTGTGCAAACACATCCGACACTTTACTCACCTTAGCGATAAATTCAGTCGTTAAATCGGACGGCAGGAAATGGGTGTGCGAAATTCGAGGAAAGCACGAGGGGCCTGGTTTTATTGCTATTATATTGACATTAGGCTTTCGCCTTCTGTTCACACTCTTTTATTGCTTCGGTTCTTGATCCGATGGTGGCCAGTCTGTGTGGACTTGTAAATCAGACCTGTAGGGTTAAATCAGAGAATTGAACAGATTGAAGTTTATATTTTGCTTTGGGTGATAATGTTCGCTAATACTATTGTTTTTTAATTATTGTAAATTTTAAAAAAAAATTAAGCAGAATATATCTTTTATTGCAGAGATTACACCGAAGATCAATGCCACCCGAGATGTACTTGATGTAATAGACAGCAAAATGGATATCAATATTGGCCAACTTGTCGTACAATTCCTTGCGCTACTGCTCTTAGTCGCCGAACCCTCCGATGAAAGCCATTTACACTATCCTGCCAATGATGAGCAGGAATTACAACTGCCACTCAGAGGTAAATTTACATATGATAACATTTCCGGCACGTGTACATTAAGAAAAATTCAGATTTGCATAGAAAAGACTGGAATGAAGAAAGTAAATGCTTAAAGGAAAGCCGATCCAAAATTTGCAAATTACGAATTATAGGCGGACTCATCTGTAGTTCGGGTTCAATAATTTCAAATAGTAGCTACGAGTGTTTAGACTACATTTTGCATTTCCATGCTATTTGTGATCGTTAAAGTATTTCTTAGTATTTTCAAAATCTTATCTAAATCAGACTGCTAAAGCTAGCAACTGGAAAACCATTTGGTGCGCCTTGAATTCCACCTACTCCCAAAGAAATGTCGGTTCACTTTTCTCGGGAACTGGGTTTGAGAAATGCAGTTAAACAACAACAGCTGGGATTTGAATGTAAAATGATGTGCTTTAGGGCTGGCAACCGTAGTTCATTTTTATATGCATCGTTGAGATCCGTGGAGATCTTAATCAAATCCCTTGTTTTTGTTCCAAGGAAGTTAAGTCAAGCTGTTGGCTCGTAAGATTCCAATCTGTTCAACTGGAAATGGATGTCTTGATCAATTGATTGCATTTGGTTGTTTGCATGTTTAACGGCACGAAAGCACGCATTCCCTCAGACCAACATTAGTCACGGCCAAGGCACGCCACGGCATCCCGCCTCATCCAAAGAAAGGCTGGAAGGGATTGACAGGATTTTCAACTCTGGAGAAACTTTTTTTTTTGCATTTTCAATTTGTCTACATACGCAGTTAGAGCTTTGAAACTCACATTCCTTTGCGGAGCCAGTCGTTAAAACGTGATTAAGATGAAATCCTACCTCTTTCCTTGTTGGCAATTAATAATTAGTTTTAAAATTTTCATCACGTGCATGCACTACGACTTGCCTGTAAGATTTTGCTCAGCTACTAATTACACTGGCTGAAAACCCCGTGTGGCTGAATGTGATAAAGAGTAGTCAGAACTGAAACCAAACTCATCAAGGGAATTTAATCACGCCAAAGATTAACACTATAGCGCAGTGCAAATGCAGTGCAATGTCTTCTCCTGGTGCAGTAATTCATGTACGGCCGCGGCACGTCCGTGTATGAAAATTAATTCCCGCTGAGTCCATGTCTTCCCTGTTGCAAATATTTGAAGAAAATGGTTAACACTCCCACGAATGAAATCCAGATTAATGTTAGTAGATTTGAAAATCCCCTTTCCATATTTTACAGCGTTGGGTTGAGGAAGAGCAGATTTCTTGTGCGTGGAGTACATGACTGTTGTGGCTCTTCGTTTATTCTGCAACACACTCACGCACACCACGGAGAGAATCAGACGGAATAAATGTTCTCCAGTCAAGTTGTGGTTGGTGAAGTTTGTAATGAACGGTGATGAGTCGAGGCTTCCAATAAATAACTTGGCCGACACGCCGGGTTTTAAATGAATGTGTAACCACAGGAAGGCAAAGTATCAAGCGGTGAGACTGGAAATCAGCATTCAGTGGAATCCTTGTACTCTTGTAACAAGGAACATTTCAGAAATTTGGGACAAATGTCTCACATTTTACTTAATTTTAAATGACTCCTACAACGCTACCTGCTACATTTTTTAAAAAAAATTAACGGGCTTTCTATGCTTTTTGTTGTCTATCTGTTACACGCATGCAGTGATATAACGAAAGCATTTCCTCTCTGATTTATATGGGCTGATTCATGGCGTAAGTATGGTTTGTAGTTTGGAGAGTTATATCCCCGGGTTACTCCTGTCAAGTAGTAATTTATTCATAGATATACTGAGAATACCTTTGGAACTTCATCCGAGTCGGTCATAAAACCATTCACGGCTTCTCCAATGAATAATTAATCCTTTGGCTCCTCCACCGCATCACGGCAATTACTATTATTTTTAAATCCCAGTCTAATGAAGTATTCTCGTCTCGTTCTCTTTCAGGTGAAAGTTGCTCACTGCCGAGGAATTGGACAGGGAGCTGGTTCCAGTTGGGGTTCCATCTTCCCATTACAATCAATGGAACCGCTATCAGTGCTAAAGGTCAATGCGTGGAGGCGGATGGTGATAAATTTGTATTGTATAATAGGTGAGATGCGTTTATTGTAATTGTTTAGTATTTACGACTTAACTGATGAAATAGATTATATGAACATAAAAACTAGTTTACAACAGCACTATATGTTTTAAAATTTAAAATTTAAATTGGCTTCTAGGGATCAGCGAGCCTTCCGTTGTGTGGCTTTTCATCTGAAACATCACAATGTGCTTCAATACAAAGAATGTAAGTACGCCATGATTCAGAATTTGCGTGAAAATCTACAAATTATTATTGCAATTTTCAGCTTTTCCGAAGACGGTTCGAGAATCCCTCAAATCCATGTGTTCCTCCATCCAAGGAGATTTCAACTTGTTCACAATGTTTCGGTTGGAAGGATCATCAATTCCATGCCCCTTCAGTGGCCCTTTCACATTTAGTTATGATCGTGGTCGGGGGACATGTTCGGATCCCCCTTCAGTCATGGACACCTGTCTTCAGTCATCTCGTGTTTTACTTAATTATCAAGCTTGCCCCGATGTGCCTGGCACGGAAAGCCACGGTAATTAATCAAATCAATCCTCCCGTCAAACTGTTGCCTTTCAAATTGGTCAATGTGGTATAGCAGCATCAATGGCATTGTACAAATTCGAGTTGTAAATTAATTCATGTGTCATAGAACAATAACCACACTACACCACTGATTCAAATGAATATTTGATTTTGTATTATGATTTGTTTTGATCTTTAGCCGAAGAACTGGAGTGCTTGGCGGACTGGAAGGAGGGTTCAACACGGTATTTGGTGGGTTTGATGCAATACCGCCACCCTTCTTCATACGAAGAACGTTTTCGATGTTTTGCTTATGAACCCCCTGGAAAGTATGGAATGGGCTCTGGGCGACAACAAAACGCTTCGAACAATGTGATATTTCGAATGGCTCAGTCAGGAGATGCTTCTTGTGTTGGCCTTTCACCCACGGAAGGTTCCCCAGCACTCGTTTTAGAAAAAGGTACAAAAAACATACACGAAACTTATTCTAATTTCTAAGCCCAAAAGCTAAATGCCCGATCCCTATCCCAAATACACCGCTAGCTCCCCGCGGTGAGTAACGAACGCACGCGTCTGGGATGCAATCATCACTCCTGCACGCAATCCGTGATTAAAATGAATATAAACCAAACAGAATGTACAATGCTCCTTATAATTTCGTATGCAAATGAGTAGTTTTTTTTGTATTTGCCTTGGCTATTTCGTTTAACTGACAGTTGTGATTTTTGTTTCAGTTGTTCAGCCAAAACCGTGCCAATTCCCGGACTGGTTGGAAACACATGCTCAATGGGAAACGCTGGACCAACGGACACGGTATACATTCGAGGGGAGTGTGCTTGAAATTAGCAACTTTAGTCAGAGTGCCGGAAGCACATTGACCCGGAGGGCTACATGTATGCAAATTGTGGATAATCCATCTAACCGGGAAAAAGTGACACTCATAGTGCATTCTACGGCTGAATGGTAATGAGTTATTCTTTTTATAAAGAGCACATTTTCTGGCAGAGAGATCCCTCATTCCAGTACTAGTCAGTCGCGCCTGACTGAATACTACATATTTTAGCTGATCTTTTCCATTTGAAGTTATTTTCAGATATGCAAGAAGTTTAGCAGGGATTGTGCAAAAGAGAAAATGATTTGAAATTAGTTTGCAGGGAAATTGATTACGACTACCACTGATTGTTCCCAGAATGGTAGAAATGTTTAAAAAAAAATTGATTAAATTCGTCGAATTTCCTGTTTTAGCCTTTTCGCGCTTGGTTTCTGCAGGAGGGAACTCATTTGTCAAGAGAATACAAGTCGGCATGAACCTTTCATTTGAAAATTAGGAAATATCAGATCGAATTAGTAACACATGAAAGTCGATAGTTGTGATTAATGGAATGGAATATATGACAACCGGCACAGGGAGGGATCGCGAAATAGTAGAAAGAGCCTTATTATTTGTTATTGAAAATGTGGCAGTTGTTGACGGAATGACAGTGATAAATTAGTTCAGGACTTGAATGAGTCCCTTTCTGGGTATGAGTATTTCACCCACTAAGCTACTGTTGCATTTGCTTCGTTTCAATAACAGTGCGATGTGGATTTGTTCTTATTCCCAAGAAATATGTGCCTGTTAAGATTTCACACGAGAAAATTCGCAATTTAGGCGTACACATTCTTAACAAAAACGCTTGGCTGCTTACATTAACGAATTTTGTATATAAATAAACTACCACTTCGTTTCCCTCAAAAGATGACATCAGATAATTGCTAGGAGTGATTTTTAAATCCAGTGGCAAAATGATAGAGAGTTTTTGTCGTGCAGTGACATATATTGGCTAAGTTATAATTATAGTAAAAAATTAACCAAACAAATTTTATTTCAGTGACTTGGGCTATGCCTGCTTGACAATATATCGCCGAAATGGCCACATCGCTGAACTTCAATTCGGTACTTAAAAATTGGAAAAAGTTACATTGAAAATAATCATACTTATGGAAATGTAATTTTTAACAGGAGATTTATCAAGGCGAATAGAAGGTGCCTGCCAGTCTATGCTCTCTGATCCAGAGGCATCACCTATTATAACTTTAACATGTGAGCTTTGTAATAGTGGGTAATGGCAAAGTTTCCTGTTTTGATAAAATGTGTTTATTTTAATTTCAGCACCCTCACCTGAATCTCAACAATGTCCTCAATTTGGTTTATTCGATTTGACGGGTGGGATCGGACAAAATAAATCATATCCATGCATAAGTCCAAGAGAAAGTACATTTGCATCTGGATGTACTTCTCTGGACACATTCAACATGCAAACCGAGTGCTCAAAACCAGGTGCGAACAGGAATTCGTTAAATCCTATTTGATAGGCATCTTAACACTTGAGTACCACCTTACAGATGTTTACCTTTGCCATGGCTGGTGGGAAGAAGCGAATGGTGAAGAATTTCTCGTTGCCACTAGTACCCACGGCTGGAATTCGGGTCAAAGTCAAAGGTTTTGTTTTGCTTTTCGAGAAATATTAACTGATCCCCTCGGACAGCTCAAGAGTAAGAAGAATGTCCGGAATTTTGAGGAGTACGGGGATTCGGATTTTGATGACTCACGGGAGCATTTCAAAAAAATGCTTCAGTTCTCAAGATTCAGCGATACTTGTAAAAGACACGTGTCACATGGGCAGCAAGGAGAACTTACATTCAATGTCACACACCGTGGTTAGTGTTCAAAGCAAAAGTGCTACATCGTTTACTTTTGGTGTCTAATGTTCCCATTACCTTTCTTTCAGACAGTTGTGCTCAAGCCAGCATCGGGAGTTCCGACTCCAGTGTGTCGACACTCAGTATGATGAGTACAATCCTTGTCTTTGCTTTTCTGTTTTTCTCAATATGGAAACACATTCATTTGTCAATTTCTTTATAAATTTTTCCCGAACTGATAAACGTCAGCGTCACCAGATGATCCCTTACCTTTCAACACTGTGATATCACACGAAGAATTAAAAATTGAAAACATGAGAATGATTGGTGGTGTGCGAATAAAATTATTTTGTTGAGTTATCTATTACGGATGGCATTTACTTTGTAGTTAGTCGTTCAATTGTGTTTACTCTTAGCAGTATTAGGAATAGTCTCAAAAGGAATGAGAAAGAAATGACTGAAGCGTAAGTTAGCAATACGGATCCCGGTTTGAACCCGACAGTTTCACCTCGATCCTTTCACTCTGCATTCAATAACGCCTTTCGATTTCCCCCATTTCTTTTTTACCTCGTCTACCAATGCCGGAGTGCATTCGTTTCCTTCTTCATTTTTCAGTCGAACAGAGCTTTATCTTCCCCAATGGCCTATGTGTGAATTTTGTAGATGTGTTTGTACAAGGGTTTTTTCCCTGGAAAAAGCGAGAACCGCCACATCCACCCACTTGGTTTACTCAACTGCACTTGACATTTTCTTCTTGATTGAAGTTGAAGTGGGATGCGTGTGCATTGTTACCTTCCTCCCTTCTTCGACTCTTGATAAGGCGAGTAAATATGAACCCGTCGAATTGCGAGGCTCACGATGAGTTCGGGCAAATGGGTGGAATTTCTCAAAGTTCAACTCAATCAACAAAAAACGAGGCTGCAGCGCATTGTTATATTAAACTCCGCTGACGAGAAGAAATATTAAGGAATTTATGATCAGGAAGGAAATGCAGTTCGTATTCAACACTCACGCCTTTTGGTTGAACGGTTTTTGTAATTCCAGAAGCATTGCGCCTAATCAGCTCGGTAATTAGAAAATCGTTAGATCACCCTTTAATTTGCCAAACTGAAGCTCTCAATTTAATTATGCTACCTATATCTTAGGACGGGTCAGAGTAAAGAATACCGGACGCGACTTACAATTCTTTTTGATTGCTGTAATTTTCTTAATTTTTGATGTAGAAATTACAGGACGAGGTGTCAGAGCTGGAGACAAATTTACTTTAAAATTAACTCAATTTTATTTCTTTTTTCTACCTTGAATATCTTAACGTCTGGCATTTATGCACACAAGAGCCAATAGTGTGACCTCATCGTCCTGGGCTCATACAATTACAAAAAAGTCAGGAATTATTTTTATCTGTGACGTGACATTCACAATCAGTACAATGTAGATAACACAAACAGATGGAGATGGGAACTTGTACATGGGATGACTCAGGGTCATTCCTCGCCTTGCATTTGTATTGCACCAAATGTACACGGCATCTCAGCATGCCACATGCTAAAACGTCAGTTACTCGCAAGACTCAGCACACAACGTATTCTTCTGCTCTCGGCCGTAGTAAACAACACGTTGAATTAAGAAGAGAAGAAATTGTCGAGTATCCGCTACTGTAACTACATTATATTGTTGAGCACCAACTAACTAGTAACATAATAGTGGTGGTCAAGCTTAATCTGTGTTGGGTTTTTTGGTTGCCGAACGGTGCAGCTGAATTTCAATTATTATTCTTGTCAAAAATTTGTAAACAATGACTGACTTGTTGAGTGTACCATTGAAGGCGAGTGGAAGTGGAGTTGACTGGGTTGAAAGTCTTGCGCCTCTGTTTACTTCAGCAGGACTGAATGAGGAATTCCAAGGAGCAACTGCGGAATTAAATCGACTGCGGACTTTGGTCACAACACCCAAACAATTGGAGAGGTCACAGGTCGGCATTGATGCAATTTCGAGGTAACGTATGGATTGATCAAATTTGCTTAATGATTTGGGAGAAATTTTTAAATTTAAATAAATTAAATTTTATATAATACGAATTAATGTATATTAAATTGGCCTACTGTCTGTGTAAAAGTACCTCTTCCCAAACCACGGCGAGGAAAGGCAGTGTATTTTGCGCGAGCCAAATGTATTTTCACTTTTTGTATTTACACAGATATTATGACCAAATTACTGCTCTGGAGCCAAAACTTCCTCTAGATGGTTTCAAGATTAACTTCTCCTGGGACGATGCTTTTGACAAGGGGACTTTATTCGGCGGAAAAGTAAGCACATGTAAGTAATGCAAATGCCGAATTTGCCGTGGTTCAAACTCAGTCAGTTTTAGTTATAATTTTCTTGTCTGTTTACAATTTAGCCCTTCCCTTTCTCAGTTTTGAACGCTGTTGTGTGCTTTTCAATCTTGGAGCTTTTCTCAGTCAATTAGGAGCCGAACACCAACTTGCCGATTCAGACGAAGAGATGAAAATAGTCGCTAAATGGTTCCAGGTGAGTCACTTACAAAGATTTTATTGAACAAATACCATTCATAGCGTTGTTTTAGCCAAAAAATAAAAATATACAAACAAATAATTTCGCAGAGCTCATCTGGAATATTTTCATATTTGTCATCCGCTGTTAGGATTCTATCATCTGAACCACTGACCCCAGATCTTAATCCAAACTGCTTGGACTCGATTTCGACACTGATGCTAGCACAAGCTCAAGAAATTTTTGTTACGAAGGCTATTAAAGATCAAATGAAGGATTCGTTAATTGCTAAGTTGAGCACTCAAGCCGAAGACATGTACTCTGATGCTCTTTTGAAAATGACCAAGGAGAGTGTGCGATTTCAATGGGACCACAATTGGCTGAACAACGTAAGCTTAGGTTTATGAATATATTTAATTTCTTTTGCATTGCTTGTGTTTCACCTTACCAATAAATCATTTATGGTTATTTAAATGTGGATTAAGGTTGCCGGGAAGCAATTGGCATTTGCTGGGCTGGCTCAATTCTTCCAAAGTCAAGCTTGTGGGACAAGTAAAAGAATAGGCGAACAGATAGCCCGCCTAACTCTATGCATCGATACTCTCACCAAGGCGCAAAATAAAATGGGAAACTCTACCTTGTTTTCGTATTACACCAGCGAGGCAAATCGTTTATCTTCTGAAGCTAAAAAGGACAACGACTTTATTTACCACGAGCAAATTCCAAATCCATCCAAACTTTCATCAATTGACAAAGTCCCTTCAGCGAGGCTGGCAAAGCCAACAAATGTGGCACAACAGCAACAAATGTCAACTAATTTTAACGATTTGTAAGTTTCGTATGTTTGAATTGTGTATGGTAATTGCCAATTGCAAATGGGGCCCAAATAATTTTTTTTTCATTTTAGGTTTCTTAATCTGAAATATATATCTCTTCCGAACTCTGATTCTCCATGTATTCCTAAGAAATCTTTGAAAATGGGCACCGGCACAGAAGCTCTATCGTATCCAGAGCCTCCACCAAGAAGAAAGAAACAAATGCCAGATATTGCTTCCCCTTGTCCTGATAGTCCTGAAACCGAGAAACCTGTTTCGACCAGTAATGCCGAAGATGGACCATCGCCTTTGAAACAAGCCCTTGATGCATCTTACCATGCCGTTGGCTACTACATGAAGCAATATTTTCACGGAAACAAATCTTAGGAATAAATTTAGAGAATTTCCTTGTTCAATTTGTGATATCTCATTACGAATAGCCTGTCAATCTAACCGGGACTCACACACCCGATCGAGTTTCGAGAATTACTTAAAATTGTAAATTTATTTTGATCTGCAGGCCAAGTTCGATAGCTAGACATTTCGCGATTCCTTAACGCTTGAACTGATGTGTCTGATGATTCATTTTACTTAATATTTGCTTGTGTCGTGTGTAAGCAACCAGCCAAATGTGATATACACTGTACTTTAATTGATTACAGTCCTACAAAACCGTTGAAGTAATTAAATATACATTATTTGCTCTACTCATTTTTACCACATTTTATTATTCTTAATCTGATTAACAGGCTACACGGATCCAGCATAAATCACAAATTACTAATCCGTATTGCCTTTAAATTACACACGAATGAAAACCCATAAAGCTAACCGACGAGTTTACCTCAAAATTAATGAAATTTGTTTTCATTTTACCTGGAGGAACTAACTAATTAATCTATTCTATGGTTGGATTCGAACAAGGAGTACGCACAAAAATTTCAAGTCCCCAACCCAGAGAGATGGAGCTAAAATTGCTAATTTGATGAGGAAAATTGCAAGTGGCATTTTAGCATAAGGTATACAATTTCCAGTTGTCATTTCATTTATATATTGCACCTTGTGCCATCTGGGTTGAATGTGACGAAATAAACCCGTCATTATGGGCACGAGTGTTGGGTGGCGATCCACTCCGCCAGATTTCATCCGTCAAGTTCGGCAAGGGGGAAGCGTGGTGCGGCAAACATACTCCGTCTGTATTTGTGTTCTGAATCAAATTCCCATTTTGGAAATTAAGGTAAGATTTCTGATTCAATTCTGATATTTTAATTTCCTAATATTGTTCTTTCAACACATAGTCGTAGACTTGAGGGGCTCACCGCTAGAAATATCCAATTAAAAGTTTTATTCTCCAGTCAAGTGGTATTCTAATTTCATCGAATTAAGTTAGGTGAGTCACCAACTTCGCTCTTACGTTTTCCATTTGCTTTTTCATTGAAAGTACCCATGAAGTAAATCAAATTTTATTATTAATTTTAGGTGAACATCCGTAATGCAACTTTTTGTGAGAGGTCAGGAGCAGCATGTCGTAGAATGCACAGAAAATGACTCCGTTTTTAAGATCAAGGTAAGGTTATTTCTTAAGTGTGCAAGTGAATATGGATGCAGGGATGAATGGAATGCGAGGTTAAAATGTTTTCTTCACGTTTGGATTTTGGGCATAGGCAATAACTCTACTTAGCAGCCCATGTAATATTCAAGTTTAGTTTACCATCAAGTAAAGTACTTGGCTTCTTGGCAAACACGCATTACATTACATTTATTTGTATCTACAAAGATACTTCAATTCAGCTGTTTAAATGTTCCTAGACATTTTTTCACATACACGCCATTTTCACAGTTCATAGAACCTCCATCCAGACTAATAGAGATAAGAGTGAATATGAAAGATATGAATGCTAACTACTAGCTACAATGTTTAACATACTAACAAATGATTTTTATTTAGGAGCAAATTTCACTTCTGGAAGGAATCTCTGCGGATGAGATTCGACTTTACGCAAATGGAGAGCCTCTGGATAACGAACTGTTTGTTGGGAGTTTGACTACTCAAAATCTCGAGCTGAATGTAGGGCTTCTAGGAGGTAAAGTGCACGGTTCATTGGCTCGAGCTGGAAAGGTCAAGGGACAGACACCAAAGGTAGAGAAGCAGGAAAAGAAAAAGAAGAAGACCGGTCGAGCAAAGAGGCGATTCCAGTACAACAGGAGATTTGTTAATGTTGTTCAGGGATTCGGAAGGAAACGTGGACCCAATGCCGCTCCGATCACATAATTTTTTTCAATTATTCTGATGTATGCTTCTGTCATGTTCAGAAGTAAAGTTTAAACCGTACACCTTGATAAGAATTGCTGATAGCAGCGTGAAATATTTATTTAAAACTCAACAGTCGCATATTTTACATTTATCTGTGCATCTTAAGCTTTATACTAGACTAGACTAGCCTTCGGCAATTGAGTGGAAGTCCCAGAATGGATGGTAGGCATTTCACATGTATTTAAAGAACTTGCTTTCATTTAACTTTGCCTTCCTCCACCTTATTTTTACATTTTGTGTCGTCGGGAAGTCGGGATAGACTAGACTCAAAGGACCCTTTGTTTCCCATTCAGTGAGGTTTTGTTCATCTTGGAGTCTGGTGCTGGGTTGAAGTTTTTAAAGCGAGTGATTTTAGAAATAATTTTGTTCCGCTGTTTAACACACAGAAAAAAAATGAATTTTATTCTTGGATCTTTACTCTTCATTACTATTTCCTCGGCAATCCCAACTAAAGAGAAAAATGGGGATACAAAAACTAACGTCGACAACCAGAAGTTGGATGATGATCGTATTGGACTAAACCTGAATCGCGGGCACGCTTATGCTGTTGGTAAGCTGAAGTATATTATTACGCCGTTGCATCATAAGTACTTCACCGTTGTAAAAAAAATCCAAACTTATGTTAATGCTTACACCTGGTTTGGTTAAGGTAATTGGCATTTTGGCGTTAATCTAAACTGGCATTTGAAATTATTCGCTTGCAGGGCCGAACGGAGGTTACAGTGGATCAGATGCAAATACTTATGGAATCCACGCTGGAATTCGACATCCAGGAAATTATTACACTCCTCTATTCAGTCAGACGGGTGGGCAAGGTTCATCCTATTCATCCGGACCAGATGCTCCCACAACTTGGGCCAATGGGAATACTCAACTAGGAAATGGTAAATCCAATTTTTGCACAAGTATTTTTAGCTGCTGAGGTTGTAGCACGGGTGACTCAGTTTAAACCAGTACTAACTAACATCTTAATACTTAATCTACTTACATGTGTTTGTTAGGAAGAAAAGGAAAGATTTGATATTTCACTGCAAATAATGTGCAATTATACTTGATTTTCAGGTTATACTGGCGGAAACTCGGGCGCTGGTTTTCACGGGGGCCAAGGAATCGCTCAGACGGATAGCTATACACAACATATTGAAATTCCACTCGATCCATTTGGCACAGTTTTGTATTCTAATCTGAAAGACAAGAAACATAAACCAGAGAGAACAGAAAACTAACGTCGAATGGAGTCCACTGAAGTAATGCGCATTTAAATTTTAGCTTGCAAGCAAATTACTGAATATTGTGTTTTTTAATTCAACATAACATTGTTCGGCATTCATCAATAATTGATAATAAAAGCAGCTTTATGAAGGGTCTGCATTTATAGTAAAAGGTAACTGCGGTTGTGATGTTTTCGTTATTTATAGATTTGTTTTTTTTTGCTTTCAATGTTAATAATAAATTTTATGTCTATCACATCACTCTCTCTCTCTAATTTAGTCTGCAAGTAAGCCTGCTTTCCACTAACTACTAAATATATTCGTTTTTCTTTAAATCAATAGAACACAGATATAACGACAATAGAGACAAAAGCTTAAAATGCATTTTTTGTAAAATTATTTTATTCGATCTTTCATAGTAAAGCACATCATACAACAGAGAATCTTCATAGTAAAGTACATCATACAACAGAGAATAAAATATGAATCCAAATATGAGTTTTCCGTTTCCTTGGGCGTCCTTATTCCGGGCCGGGTCATCAGGATCGTGGAGTATCGCCACCTCAGTCATCTCAATTGCCGTGATACTCCTGAGCTACCCCACCCTACTCGATCTAGTTTTCGGCCTGGAGAGTAGGTTTCCGTGTTCATTCGGGTGTCCTTATTTGGGGCCGGGTCAACAGGAGCAAATCATTTAACTTTCAGTACTTATTCTTCTGGGTTCCAACTTCTGAACTGGCTTTTTCGAGAAGAGGGTTGAAAGTCTGCCGAATCGCCGGCTCCTCTTCAATTGTTCTAGCAACGAAGACTTCATTTCATCGTCAGGCTTCTTATTGCTGAGCGAAGGCGCATCCACTTGTCCAATGGGTTGCTTATCAGAGATTATGTCCGCCTTCACTTGCTTCTTGCCAGTGAGAATATTCTTTAGTGTGCCATAGATCTTTGATTTTCGAAAAGCTCTCAGACAACCACTTTGTTCCACATCCGGAATACTTTGATTTTCTGCCTCGGATTCTCGTCTCGGTGTAGACGCTTCTGAAGCGGAAGTGGATGGAGTCAATGCTGCAGGAATCTCTGATGCCAAAGCCACATGAATTACAAATCTCTCCGGGATTTTCAAGCCACATGGTTGTGTAGGCGAGGGTTTTGATATCTTCTCTCCAAATTTGGAAAATATTATCTTAAGTCTTTTACGACTTGCCTTCCTCCTTGTATTCAAATCTTCCATGTACTTTCTCTCTCTTCTTTCGATTATTTCGTTTTGAAACTGGTAGAAGTGCAGCCTGAAGTTTCTTTCTTCCAACGGTTCCTCAGGAGACTCTCCAAAGTGACCGTCCAGGAGTTTTGGTGAATCAAAGATGCTCGTCATCTTTTTCTCCGGCAACTTCCGAATCTTCGAAGGTGGGGGAACAATTGATACAAATTTGTAAGACTCATTCCATGGCTTGCACACCCAGATGGTACTGCGTCGTCTTCGTGGTCTTCTTGATTTGATTAGCCCAGTAGTGGTGCGCTTGAATTGTCTTTTCCATGTCTTCTCACGAATTTCTCTAGCCAGGTCCACGAGCTGCGTTCCTTTGTTGACCATCTCGAACTGTGTAAAAACTACTGAACCGAGGTCACTGATTGGCGATTGGGAGGGGAGTGTGTTTTTGTGAGGGGAGGATGCTAACAAACACAGAGCGAGACTTGATAAAAATTTGACCACAAAAATTTACGTCCGTACGTCACAATTGCTTGCGGATGAATGACCCAGTCGTCGTTTTTCCAACCGTGTCGGTCTCGGGGAAGTAACAAAGTGGGAAAATAAAATAGTTTAGTGGTTGCCTCGACAATAATGGACAATAAAATGTCATTTGGGAATAGAAGCTCGCGAATTTGTTTTTGTAAATTTCGATATAAATTTTGTAAATTGCAGGTGTGGACCATAATATATATCGGTCCAAATAATCATTTTGCATCGCTTTCGAAGTTTATTTTTTATTTCAGCATAATGCGATTGATTCGGCTGCGCGAAGTTAATTAAAGAATTAAAGAATTCGGGCGGACATCCGCATTTTATGACATTAACGCATAGCCTCGAGGGTCGAAGAGGGTGCCATTCCGCTAAGGAAACTATTTGCATCTTTAAATTACATTGACTAAAACTCGTCAATTTATAAATTCTTGTTTATTTACCCTAAACTCAACTTAACACTTTTTGAACTAATTTACACGCTAAATTAAAGCTTAAATGCATTCAGGTTGTTTGCGGGTGCGATGCATGTGAGGTTTAGAAGAGGAACCGCACATGCAGAGATTGTTATGCTGAAATGATTGGCATGGACGACATCATTAAACTAACAAGCTTGTAAGCTTACAACGGGACAACTCATTAACTAAAATAATTAAAGATGTTTTGGCAACTTTTAAATTCATATGTATAAAACAACCACAGTGCTACCGAATTGGCTGATAGATAACTAACATAAAAACTCGTCTTAAGTCCTAACTTTGAATGTTTAAAACAATTCCTTTCTAAAAGAGAATCCAAATTCGTCACACTTTATTTTGAGAGTCCTCGCCAAGGCTGGTGGGCCGCAATAAAATATTGTAACCTTCCCCTTTCTCTGATCTGCGATTTGATTGAAAATCTGCAAATTATGATCAAATTTGAGTTCTATTTATAATGCAAATTTACAAATTCATTGCGTTCAACCTTATTCCAATTTGGCCTGCCGGCATTAGTTCGAGTCTTGAGACCTGTGATCAAATCTCGTTTTTCCTAAACAAAATAAGATAAATTATGGAGTAAATTAATACCGCTTCTAAAAGTAATACCATATATATGCATTTTGAAATGTATGCTTCAACTGATCAAACACTACTGTTTTAGTACCTTCTCATGCAATAAATCCAATGCAAGCTGCAAGCCGACTGCTTTCATATCCGTTCGCTGGAGAGCGGATGTAATGTACATGTGCATGTCTAAAAATCGTTCCATTGCTCCGCCAAGTTCAGCCTGTTCGATTTCTAATTGTGAAAGAAGATGGACGAACCACTCAAAGGATTTCTGATCCCGATTAATCCAGAAAAAATCGACCTGTAGTAGTATAACAAATTAAAATGCTGGAAAACAAATTACTACTGAACATAACTACAGTTTAAAAAAAAAATAAAAGTTTGTGGAACTTTAGAAGAATTATTTCCAAACCCGAACCGAGTTTTACCTTTCTCAAATTTAGAACAGATTCAGGGAGCTCACTACACCATGTATAGCTACAATTCGGGCACGTATTTCTTGATGCCCAATATCTGCGCATAATTGATTGAAGTATGGAAGCAAATGGTGTGACGCCAATCCCAGTTGCAATAAGGACTGCATGTTGAGCACGAAATATATGACTGGATGGTGCTCCATAAGGGCCATCAACATATACCTGAAGTAGCACAAAGCATCCTCCCCATTATTAAGCAGATAGGCCAATAAGTAATAGTAAGCTACTATAGTAGTAATGGAAGCTTACCTCTAAAGAACGTCCCGCAGTAAGATCTCCGGAAATATGTGTTGTACCCAGTTCGAAAAAGCTTGGTTCTGGTGTGTTTTCTGTGAAAACTGAATCCGAAACTTTACCCTTTGGTAATTTTATGGAAACAAATCGCGAGCGACCTTCCTCAGCCTCATGATCACCAGAACTCGGTGATCTCTCAATTAATTTTTGTCTCAACAATTTATCGTCCTCAGCATTTGGATCTTGCAACTCAATAATGGGTGGTTTGTTTCTCAAGAAGCGAACACTCACATCTTCGGACCTTTCTTTAATGCTTCCAGGATAAACGATGGACATGCCTCGGACGCGATTATTACTTGGATCTGTAACAGATTCCGAACGCACAAAGTCTCGCCAACTAAGTAAAAAGGAAATAATGTTAATAATTATATCTATTTATAATATCATAATAATTTATGTAGATATTGCATTTCTTAATTCTGTATTTAATTTCTTGACTTTGAATATTTGTATGGCTGCTTACAATAATTTCTTATCCCGTTTAGACACTTGGTCAAACACATCAGGCATAGACCTGGTGGCTGATAGAGGAATTTTTGGCATTTCTTCTTCCTTGGCTTCTTTACTGGCTTGATCAATTACATCATCAATTGAGCTTGCTACATCTAAAGTTATTAAATGAATCATTAATCAAAGCGCTTTTGTAACTATTATTACGCAGCATCATATGTGATTCCTTCACCATTATTAGAAGTGTCAGGCGTTGAGTGTTCGCTTTCAGGTGCAAATGTTGTGAAGGAGTCAGCCACAGATTTCAGCTGTGGCCTAAGTGGAGGATTTACATTGCATTCCATATTGTTATTAGCAGGCAATATTGGTCGTTGAGCCGGAAAACTGCAAATACAGATTGCATGTAATTTAAATGTTTTGAGCAAGAATGATCCAACTTACCGCCTTCTCTGGGACGGAAATCTCGTAAATGTTTCTACCCTCGGGCGATTTCCGGAGTTCAAGTTTGATTCAGCAGCCATTAATTTGGTTTGCTCCACCTCAAAATAGTCATACAATCGATTTGTCCATTGTCCGACAGCTCGAATGTGGAGCCAAATGGCATCTATTCAAATTGACGAAATTGAGAATTTATAGGTTGCGAGTTGTTTGCGCAGTTAAAAAACCAAACTACCATCTTGCTCTGGACCACTGCTAATCGTAAATGGATGCCATTCATATGTGGCAATGGTTGGAATTCTGACGAATACATAATCTCCAGGTCGGAATTCAAAGTTCGGAGGTCTTGCAATAATCAAATGCGTGACTCTGGATGGAAGCAAAATGCCTGAACTGATGTGGGTCCTTCCACGACCAACCTTCCAATTATAGTACCGCAATGCCTTATTTGAGAAAAGAAAACTATTAGAAACACATGCATATTGATATAAAACCATATTATAAGAACTGCAAATATGCAAGCAAATACCTGCTCAACAATGAAAATGACACCAGGTACAACAAACCATTTCCAGAAATTTGGTGCATGGATTATCAGGAGGATGAAGAACGGAGCATACAAAAGATGAGTCCAGTAGAAGAGCTGTTTTATTTTAAACAAAAATTAAAACTTAAATTCAATTTAATTAATTTATAAATATTATTGCTTTCAGATATGTGGACAAACTGACCTCAAAACAAGTTGCGCGCCGAACACAGGGTAGAGAACACAGGACCATAATGATGAGAATAATCTGCAATATCACTCCAGTATTAAATGCACAACCAGGAACCAATCCATGTACAGTTGCTTTTGGATCAAACAGAACTTCCATGTACGTTAGATTACTAGTCACGTCTTTGTGCAAAATTCCGAATTCTATGTAGTGGAAGTAAACTTTAAGTTTCGCCCCTAATAATTCATGGAGTTTAACACAATTATTATTTACCTATGTTAACAAGGTGCATCAAAGAATGGAGAAGAGCAAACATGAAGATAAAACGTCCAGTCATTTTATGAAAGTTTATATGTGAATCAATTGGTAAATAAATGGAGGCTCGCCTTGAGCGTAGGTAAGTTAAACAACGCCGCAGCATTACGACCACAATCAATGTACAGTTGAAATTTAGACTTTGACCTGCAAAATTCATCTTTTTACATGTGAATTGGTAATTATAGCTGAAGTACTGTATACGTAGTAATTGTTACCGGCAGCTCTTGCAAGTACGATATAAATGGTAGCGTGTGGATGATGGTTTCGGAAGGAGATTCCTCTTGAGATGAACAAGGCAACATTGGTAACGAGGAAGGCCAATAGCCAAACCAAATACACGTAGTTATTTTTGAGGTAGCGAACTGAGAGTTGATGAGGTTTCAAAGATCTCAATTTTGCTATTACAGAATAATCATTTGGTTTTATGGGCTTGGGAGGGATGAGCCACCTCTCGATCCTAAAATTTTTTATGTCATGTCTGTGTAAAAAATCAATTGCTTTCAAACTTTATAATAATTCCTACTTACGTGATGGACAGGTTTTCTAAAAGTCCAGGATGCTTTTCCAATTGAGCTTTTAGTGCGTCATATGTCAAGGCGCCCCTCCCTTCTACGTCCGCATCCTCAAAGAGTGCCTTGGTTAATTCACCTGTGCAAATAGAATCGTGACCGTCACTCATTAATCTATAAAAAAACATCAGCAGGACCTACGAATTTGATCATCGCTAAACTTCATTCCGTTTTCATCCATACACGCTCTCATAACTTGCTCCAACTCAGTCTCTTGAATCAGTCCATCACCGTCGACATCATAAACTTTGAATAAAAAACGAATCTTGTCCTCTGGATTCTCGCTGGCAAATTTATTTATGGCTATCAAAAATTCTGTAAGTGAAATGGTTCCGGATCCATCCTCATCGAAGATGTCAAATACTCGGTCTGTGAAGAATTGCTACAAGCGAATTCAATTAGATATATTTTAATATTTAATAAAATGTATAATGTCATGGTTGTACTAAAATTAGCGCACATTTTTTGTTTGGATGATTTTGCTGAAAACACTCTTTTTGATTTCCTTCTCATCACCAACATATTCGAGAAATATTTTCTCCAACCACTGAATATTATCTTTTGTCAATCGACTGCCAGATCTGCATGGGACAAAACAGTTTGACAATCTGAATATAGAGTTGAGATATAGTCACAATTTAAAGACCTTGCTGTGCCAAGTTGTGATATGAATTCCATGACGTCTTCAGCCGTTACGACGCCATCTAAGTCTCGATCAATGAGCCGAAATAATTTATTGAGGACCTGCCAAAAAGTAACACGGATCACTTGTTAAGAACTTATTGTTTTTCGAATTTTATGGTTCTCACATTTTTGGCCCGAAAAATCTCGCAAAAATTCTGAAAATTAACGTCCCTGTCTCCACAAACTGCATATGCAACACTCTCCACCACCTCCACAAAATCCACTTGTTTGTCGTCACTAAAATGCAAGGAGGAGTGTTTAACATAAATTTCAATGAAATGAACAATTTCTTTGCAGGAAACAGAAAACTTTTAACTTGCATAAATTCCAAATTGTGATTCTTTGCATGCAAAGAACAATTGCACACTGCAAGTGTAATGCACCGTCCAGATTTCCATTTTAATTGAAAACTTAATTATTTATTAACACAAATGCAATAACATTTCGCAAACATATACTAAAAGAAGTGGCGGGAAGAAGTAAAGCGTGCTCGTTGATATAATCACCAACTACACTCAAATCTGATAATTAGAGTTTACGGAAAGAGCAAAAATGTAGATGAGGAACTGGAATGTTATCGTAGTTTTCAGATGCAAGTTTCCTTCAAGCAATTACTGCGTTAAAAAGCAAACCAGTCCGTCAGTCAGTCGTCGCCTAACTGAACCAAAAACCAGTCTTACTATATGAGGTTTTAGTGGGGATCATTTACTCAGATCATACGCATCATGAAGTAAATAATACAAATACTTGTAATTCTGGCAATTTACATTAATCTGTCTTGTAAGGACGTGCAGTTGTACTAAGCTTCGCCTGGAGGCATGTTCAAAGAATGCATTTTGCTGTTAATCACCGGTCAAACTCTTCTGCCTATGCCCTTGTCCATAATTATTATAGAATTCCAACTCAAAATATTGTAATATTAGTGTTTTATATTCCATGCACATTTAACAAGCATAGCGCTGCATAGCGTAACCTAAAAGACCAAACCAAATATTTGTTGGCTTTGTTTTTCCAAAAAAAACGAACTGCCACAACCTAGTCCGCAGTTGTAGAAGGATTAATTATTGGTTAGTGCACGATAGCGCATATCACGTATTTAGTCACACCCGACCCCTTTCTATCATCAATCAGACTCACAAAAAATTACTGCATAACTGCTGGATTATGCAAACATTTGAAAGCAAGGGACAATTTAGCACTGGCTATTTAAAGACGTTCTGAATGAGACATTTCCGTTCGACGTCATAACTTAAAACAAGTTGATAATGAAATCATTACACATCATCGGTAATTTTTAATCATTTACGTTGACAACTTTGATGTCACACGCGTCAGGCCCCTGCTTCCTGCAAATAATTCCTGGCTTTCCCAATTTGCATGCTGTGCAACCGATGTTAGGTTTGTACTTTGTTACGTAGATGGCGACGGATTAAGGTTAGGGATAATTGTATGTGCTAACAATCCACACTGAATTAATTAAAGCCGGTTTTTTTGCGTATGACAAGTACTCGTCAATGTAGAGTAAGGACAAATATTGCCCACTTAACCTTAGTAAAAAGTTGACAATGGTTTAGGAGAAATGCAAAGCTACTTTTTGTGGTACAAAAGTTATGCAATTGATTGATTGTGATTTAATTAGTGTCATAGTATAGAATCTCATCTCATTTTCCGAACTTACAGTGTACATGAATTGATACCGTCCACTCCATCAACGCAGGTACTCAAGCGTGACTTAAGCAATTCGATCCATTTGTCTTGGTTCAACTTACGCTGGTCGTGGTAGTCAAATACCTCAAACAGTTTGTTCAACACTTCCTGAAACACAAAAAGACAATTAAAACTTTTGTTCCAGGATTTACAATAGGAAACTAAAGACTATGTTTGACATGTCTGGCACTATTTAATTTTGAAACTTATCTATGGAATAATGGCGCCCATTTTTATAACACTTTACCAAGTATGCAGTTAAAACAATTTGTATTGCTTTAATTTAGAATTTCATATAAAACATTTTTATTGCGGAACTGAGCATCAATTTTCTGCCATGTAATTTGTATTATCAGGCATGCACCGATTGACAAGTCAAGTCACATTAACACTATGATTAATTGGAACTCTGGAAGACGAAGGGCGTATTTGAGCCCAACCCCCCAACAAAAATCAAGAGGTGTGCATTCGTATTTAAATGATTTTATTAGCGATCTGATCAAAGTCTGATCACGAATGTGTGCATTCCTCATCCACGCGTTTGCTGAGCACGGATGGCACGACCGGCTAGCCTAATGAGTATGTGTTGAAAACAAAAGCGCAAACATGTTTCACACGGAGGGAGACAACTCCAAATCCCCTATTAACAAATCCCCCGAGGATATAATGAAAAGGAGCGGAACTTAACTTGACGATTGCAAATTTTGTGATCGAATCTTGAGATCTTATTGCAGGTATGAGGAAAAAAAACTATAATCGAATGGCTTGAACGTACAATGAATGCCAAGGTCTTTGGTGGTAGCGTAGTCATGCATTGTTAAGCACGGTCTATTCAAGTTCAAATCAACCAAAACTATAGCCCGCTGTTACTTCTACACATAAGACAACAAAACAGCTCAACCATTGCTTTCGGCATATAAATAAAATCCATTAAACCCCAGTTTTATTGAATGCGGAAAGTCAATCAAATTTACATATTCAATTATCCGGCATTTCCTGCCCTTGGAAGCCAAGAGAAATATTTAGGCGTTTAAGCGTCATGGCGGAAGCCGGACTTGAAGAAGGAAGAAATGTTTGAAATATAGGCCACGAGTTTTTTCTCTGTTTTGTCTCTGTCTTTGATAATAGTTGTAGATAGCTTTTTTGCATGAAGGTTTGAAGTTCATAAAAATTTTAATAAAATAAACTCTATGATTTAAACCGCACGCCGTCAATTTTTTCCATTTTAAATAGTATGCTGTAATGTTTGAGCTAGCTGGCTGATTCTTGTCGGAAACTGACCTTGGTTTTGAAAACTTTTAAGAATGGATCTAGCCGAATTTCTCCATCCAGTGAGCTCATATAAATAAAATCCATTAAACCCCAGTTTTATTGAATGCGGAAAGTCAATCAAATTTACATATTCAATTATCCGGCATTTCCTGCCCTTGGAAGCCAAGAGAAATATTTAGGCGTTTAGGCGTCATGGCGGAAGCCGGACTTGAAGAAGGAAGAAATGTTTGAAATATAGGCCACGAGTTTTGTCTCTGTTTTGATAATAGTCGTAGACAGCTTTTTTGCATGAAGGTTTGAAGTTCATCAAAATTTTAATAAAATAAACTCTATGACTTAAACCGCACGCCGACAATTTTTTTTATTTTAAATAGTATGCAGTAATGTTTGAGCTAGCTGGCTGATTCTTGTCGGAAACTGACCTTGGTTTTGAAAACTTTTAAGAATGGATCTAGCCGAATTTCTCCATCCAGTGAGCTCATGGCTAAAGCACTACGAATGTGTGAAATTGAAACCCGTCTCCGGTTGTCAAGCATCGCCTCCTTCATTGAGTAGTTTTGACCTTTTGCCGGAATATTGGACACACACAAATGACCAGATTCAAATTCACATTTTGAGCACTTTTCGTCATCACTTTCTTCAATATATCCCAAATTAATTTGACCCGATTTAGTGGTCGTGTTATTCTCTAATTCGGGAGGACTACTGATTACAATTTTTATATCAGTTGGCTTTTTGTAAATCTGAAGAGCCACGTTGTTCACCCCGAGGTCACCCATGTTTTATGTATCCCGTAAATTCACTTGCAAAGGTTATGCACCGAATCTTGAAATTTAAAGAACAAGTTCAAACTCTGGGATTCTTAATGCCACATTCTTTCAGATCCGTATTTGCTTTCGATTGTGTTTGACAGCGGAATATAAATTGAACATTGAAGTTCAAAGAGAATCGACAGAATGATTTTTCTTTTACAAGATGACGTGAGTTTGGTTGGTCTTGTGTTATTTTTTACAAAGATTTTCACAGCATTCACACGCCTCCCCTCCTTTGTCACATCTTGAGAGATAGGCTGTTATTTTCCAATGTGTAATGCACACATCTATTTAAAGTTATCAAACAAACCGCAATCCTTCATCTATGATTAGATGCATGGCTAGGCTTGTTACGTTAGCATATAGTATAGCCATAGTCAGTCCGTCATTGAATATTGCTTATGATCATTGTTGGTACTATTTGTTGCAAATTGTGCAAGTTTGAAGAATCAGCGAGAGGCAGTGCTGGAAGAGGGATGGATTTTCATAATAAAAAATTTAAAACATCAAGTTGCATAATTATGAAGAATATGGAAATCACCGATGGTCGTCTTAATTTCGGAAACGCTCCGTGTGTTGACCTAAGCTTGTACTTATGTAATATAACCCATTTTAAAGAAAAATCAAAGCGCTGTCTTAGCACAGTTTTTCTTTCTATCCTCATTTCTTACTCTTATAGCTCTAGAAGTCATTTATTGACTTGCGATTGTGGTAGCGGCAGCGCAAAACTTGTGTGTGATACAGTGTAATAAGTGAAGCAATTGACACCCTAAAACCTTATACCTCTTTCTCCAGATTTGATCGGCCATTAATTTTTTGAAAAAAATTGTGGAATGGCGTATAATACGTCAAGGTTCTTAGAATTTGAAGGACTATCAAAAGAAATTATAAAAATGTTGTCCAAATTTTTTCTAAGAGTACTTGACTTTTGGGGTCAGAGGTCACCGATTTTTGACCTTTGACCTTGGCTAAAATTTGCCAAAATGAATATTGGACTCCGCCACAAATGCGATTGGGAATATTCCTGCTAATTTTCACTTTTTTATATTGAAGCTTAGTAACAATTTTGCCGCATACGAATTTGCTCATTGTTCCTGGAAATAATTTCTGGGATCTGTTTAGTACTTCTAAAGGATTTTTGCTTGACGTGTTACTTTGCAACACGACTAACACAATGACAGCTCAGCAGAACTCAGCTGAACACGTTTTTTACGTCGATAACGCTTTCGCAAAGCAGGGCTTAAGATTAAGCTAATAGTTTGATTGATTGTTATTATATCCCGAAGATCAATCCAGTGTATTTTTAGCAATGACATCTTCTGCCTCTGAGTTCCAAAGAATGGATGTTTCTGTAATGCTTTTGTGGTTGAATTTTAAGAAGTAATTCCTACTTACAATTCTTTGAAGTTCTAACAGCGTCATAAAACCTTTGTGTGGACATACTCAGTGGGTACAGATAGAATTATTCTTAAATCGTAGTATCCTTTACTAAATAAAAATTGTGACTCACCATTATTAAACCGAGAAAAATAAGTCGAGGCTTCAACAAAAAAAAATGTCATTTGATATAAAAATTGTCAGCCATTTTGTCTTACCCTGCCATAATGTGTTAATTCAAACGTAAGGAATTATAAACCTGGTAACATAACGCTAATTTGCCACTCGCGCAGTCATGCGTAAATCCCATAAGCCAACTATGGGATTATGCGCCTGGTCCTATTGAAGCAGACAAAGACCAGGGTTGTAAGCATGGCGTGGCTAAATAATGGACCCGAACAACACTAGTGCAAATCATCTTCCCTAATCATCCTGTGTAAATGCGAATAATGAGGGTGACAGTCGATGTCTTAATTATGATTAGCGAAAGGAATGAAAGTTCTGTCCATTATTACGGATGCTCACTTTAATCATTCAAACTACAAGGGTGCACTGTGTACACACACGCAAAGTAATCTAAAGATAAAAGCAATTATCCATGATGCAAGGGGGCGTGAATGTTAATTAATGTTTAATTAGGCCGTTATTACACAGTTGACCAAAATGGAAGAACACTCGGATAAGTAGTGCGTCATGAGAAATAAAAGGGTAAGCATATGGGGACACACAATAGAGGGAAGAAAAGTTACTCGATTCGATAATTCACTCTGCTATCACTAAAATGAATGGGAGTCTTAAACAAACAAAACAACACAATTAAGTTGAAAGTACGATTATGGGCTACCTCAAGCCATTGCACCACTACCGCCACACCGGATTCCCAATCTTAAACGCATTCATCATTCAAAGTTGATTTTGTGCCAATTTGTTTAATGGGCTGACTTTGTCTTGACTGTACGCCCCGATGTCGAAGTACATAAATAATTACTTGCTTTCATCCATAAACAACCTTCTGTTGACAGATTAGGCCAAATGTGGCTTCCATTTACTCTTTGATGAGCCTTTAGAGTTTCATCAAAGAGTCAACAAACTTCTTTTGTTCGTTTTTTCTTAGACTCGGTCAACAGAAATAAAATATGGAGGCATCATATGCGCATTTCAGTTTAAAGTCATAATTATGTTCATTGAATTTGCCCAACTTGATCATTGAAACAATTTGTTTCACTTTCTGAACAAGAAACCTCTAAACATATTCGTGTGGTATTAATATGACGACGCAATACGTACCTGTTCCGAGATTCCAACTAGTTGATATTCGACAAATTCGAGATTGAAAAAACTGCGAGAACTGAGTGCTCTTGAAAGGCGCTTTGCAGTCCGACTTCTTCGAATCAGATCTATACTACTTCTTCGTCTATCATTAAAAAAGTTCTCAATTGTGGTTGCCCATGACGCAGGCGCTGTGGGATCAGGAGGACCAGCATTTTCTGAACCCTTTCTACTCGCATCTTCTTTTCCAGTAACATCGCACGTGAATGTCCTAATAATTTCATCGCCATCACTCTGGAATCCGGGATTGAATTCCCCATGTGATTCTCCAAACTGAATTTGTTTAATTGACGACTTCAGTTTCAATGGTTGCTTGTTGTCACACATTTCCGACAGTGTCATCACCTCTTCGCATTTCTAATCATTCCCACCACATTGTTAACTGATCGATTTTAGAGCTGAACTTAAAAGAACACAGACTCCGCAATGCAAGCAGTCCAACACTAGCTAATCACAAGAATTAGAATCACGTCATGTAGTTTTGCACGGATGGAACAAAAAATACTGAATTATGTATTAAAACTATGATAAAATTTGCAAAAATATTTGAATTAGTTCTCTGGGTGAGATTAAAAGTTTTTCATGTGATAAAACCAGACTTCTTGGTTCCCCACAAGGAACAGAATAATATTATTGTATAATACCCAAACTTGAAACCCGTTGAGCGCTTGTAATATGAGAATTTAAACTCGTTGCTTGCATAAAATTAAAATTAGCAAAGACCACATTTTTTGTATATGTAAATTAAGTTGGCTCATCGAGAAGGGATACTAATATCAAAATCGGTAAAGTACAATAAAAAAAACTACAAAAAGTGGTTTTAGCTGAAGAAGCTGCTGATCTATTCTTTTACACACTAGATGACTACGCCGGATGGACTGTTCAACAAAAGCATCAAAAAGTCTCTCCACTGCTGAACTGACCATCTTAAAAATACTTTCACTTTTATCTTCTGTTAAAGGGGTCGGGTGTAGTAGCCTTGCTGTATTTTGAGTTCTTATTTTCCTGACTTCCATTCATCTTGTGCATTAAATGCGTTTTCAAAAGGAATGGGTATTTTTACTCTGATCCTGAACATCAAAATGCCCTTGGAAATGAACTTATCCTTGCACAACTGCATTTAGAACTTTAGACTATTTACTTGCCCTGTGCTGATGGAGAAATGTCTTTCTTGATTTTTTTGATGACACCTAACAAAATCTTTTTAATTTTGAGAACTCAGAATCCACGCCATCAATTTCTGTAAAAAAAAAATAACGCTGGTACAATAAATTTGAGATGCAATGCAAAGTGAACACATTCTCACATTTCAAGAGGGCAGAACTGCAACGGTTTCATACTGGGTTCAGACAATGATTGGGATAGAGGGATGATGATTAGCAATTAAGATGGATATTGTTTACATCCTTGCCACATTGGGAATGACAGGCGACAGGTGCTGTGGAGAAGATGGAAAAGGAAGCTAGTCAGAATTTGGAGTAGGTTTGATTGACGGCCTAATCATCACATCAAGTGCAAAGTGAGTGCAATAATGGATTTTAAAACCACATGCTGATGTCATGCGGATCACCTTAACGCATTATTATTGTCTTCGATTATGATAAAGCATAGGTAGGAGAAACCCATTAGCTATTTGATATCATTGGCCAAGTTTTCACAATGCTTAATGCACGAGTTCAAGACTCACTTCATCCGCTATGGTCCGGGTATCACAAAATATGTTTCAATATGATACACCCACATCACTCACTAAAGCCATAACACAACAAATATTTGATTGTTCAAGTTTTATTGGGATATTTCTGTGTCTTCATTTGATATTAATTTGGCAGTCGTAGTCATTATCCCATTTAGCAAGGCAATTGCTTTAACGTGTGGTCGTATTGAATTGATTGTAGTATTCCTCAGTGGGATTATTAGTGTACAGAATCCGATTGAGGTACTCTTGTCGAAGTTGTTGATCTCGAGCCAATTGCATATTTGTGTAAACCTCTTGTCGAAGGTTATCCCTAAAAATCAAATAAATAAATGTAAATAAAATGGTCACATAATAAATCCGTCCATGGGGCTTAAAGTTTTTAGATAATTACTTGCGCCGTTGCTGCATTTCATATTCAAGGAGAGTTCCAGCCAATGCTTCACATTTCTTGAGTTGATCCCAAGACAAGTCAAATTGACGATCCTCCACAAGTCTTCTTTGTTTGTCAAGCATTTGTCGTTTTTGTTCCTCCCGAATCATGGCCAATCGTTCTGCGGAGTAGCCTTTGAAATTTTCACGTTGTACTGTATGAGGACCGTTCACGGACGTCGCATCCACAGTTTCCGTCATCAATTCACTTTTATTGAATTTTGGTTAAAATTTTTAGCACAAATTAAAATCAACGTTTTTGAAAAACCCACCTTGAACACACGTTCACCATGTGAGCCATTGCGGCTTCGTCGTGAGCGCGCTTTTCCAGCTCTTTTTTCTCACATACTTCCTCTGCCTGGAAGCGTACAAATTGACAATTAAATTATTTTAAGCAAAGTTTTAATATTTTCTGTTGCCCACCATTAATTGATTGTAGCGAGCAGTACAAATTGCTACACCCCTTTCCGCCTCCCGCTGTGCAGCCCACAGTTGACAAGCCCGTAAGTCAATTTCTCGAGCACGTTGATCGTATATTTCTGTGGCCTATTTTGACTCAAAATATTAGTGTCAATTCATTGCTTAATATGATACTAAATTATACGCTCATCGTCACCTTGTCTAGTTCTTCTTTATTCATTCGTTTCTCTTTGAGTTGTGCATCCCACCAAGCTCTTCCCTGCATTCCTTGAGCTTGGATCCGTTCTTTGAAACTCAAATCCTCCCCTTCAAATCTAAATTGAGAATAATGCATAAGACAGCTTGAAGTGAGCTAAATAAACTTACTTTAAAACAGGTATTTATGGAAGGTAAAATTATTAATTAGTAGCCATCATTATTTACAATCTTTCACCTTTGGAGTGATGCTGGGCCACAGCGCGGATCTTCATCATGGAGGCGAGCAGGGTACATTTTTCTTAACCGATTTGGATCATTTAAGTCATGTTCACGACGATCTTCAAGCTTCTGAAATTCGGCACGATAAGTCTCAAGATTTTCTCGAACTCTCCTTCGATCCTAAAAATAATCAAACATTTGTATATGCATTAAGAGTTCTTGAAAACTCTGAACTCCCAGTGAAGATTTATTCACCTCAATCAATCGGCGCTCCAATTCCACCCCCATTAGGTCATGTCGATTCATTTCTTGCTGATATACCAGGTCACGCTGTCTCTCCTGACATTCGCGAGCGCGTTTCTCGTCAATTTGCATTTTTAAAGCATTGTAGTCTTTCTAAAAAACATGTACCAATTCTCATGCATTTATTAGACGAGCCTTTATTTAACATTTTATGCACCCATCTGTAATTAGAATTTGATCAAAATATTCTCTTACACCGAACATTCTCTCCTTCGGATTAAAAATCCTTTGTTTCCGCGCTTCTTCCGCATTTCGTCGGCGAGCAATTGCTGCGACTTCCTTCAAATCCTTTGGCAAATCAACTTTATACATGCTGCTCGGATTAAATTGCAAGAATTGCAAAGAATTACTCTATTAGTTTTACTCCGACTCCTACTACTGGAGTACGTTACAGTCGTTATAGTTAAACGAGTGGATCCACATATCTCTAGTTTGTGTTTGTTTGAATTGATCAAACAGGTTTCTATTTTGTTTGCTGTTTGTCAATGTAGTTTTGCATGACAACACCATCCAGTCCAGACTCATACACGCGGCGCACCCAAATCGAAGGCTTGGAATTGAAACCAGTACAACCGGCGCTGCGGCGTCGCGTCGTAGAAAAAAAAAACTACAAATTACACTAAAAATTTACCCTGCATGCAGTGCTGAACTAGGCTAATGACAAATTTGTGTATCAAATTTCAAGATGCAAAAACATTTGTGAGCGATTTGTATGCATCTCACTTTCATTTCTTTATCTCTGCAGCATTTCTCACTGGAAAATGCGAGTGAGTGCGGAGTGCAATGAACGCGTAATTAGTGAGAGTGGAATAATCTTTTCAAGGCTAAACGGGGATTGAATTTTGCATGTTTCTGAACCTTTGTCTTGTGCAGAAAACTTATTCTTCTACTCCCAGCCTGTACTATTTGTTTTTGTCTCTCTTTTCATTATGGTCAAGTCAAATATTTTCAATTATTTTGTGTTTGTACAAATTCTATTTGTTTTGAGCAATGCGCATTCCGCAAATCTATTTTTAACTCCGTATATTAAAGCCGGACAATTGGAAGAGGCCAGGAATGCGTCAAAGGTCAACGGTTTGGGTGGAGTGGAAAGCTATTCTGGCTATTTCACAGTGAACGAAAAGCATGTGTCAAATTTATTCTTTTGGTTTTTTCCTGCACAGGTGATTCTTATGAATTAAATTACGTCAAATCGAGACGAACGACTTTAAATGTGTTTTCCAGTCAGGCAAAAAAGATGTGCCTTTGGTATTGTGGCTACAAGGCGGACCTGGAACGTCCTCCCTGTTTGGCTTATTTGTAGAGAACGGACCGTTCGCTGTTGACGAAAAACTTAACTTTAAGCAAAAGGAAATATTCCTGGACCCAGAATCATTCCGTCATCTACATTGATAGTCCGGTTGGTTCAGGTAAATATCAAAAATTAAAATAAACCCGATGATCATTTTGCAGCCATAACCGGTTGCACATTAACTACAGTTAACATATTTAGCAAACTAGAATTTAGTATGAAATGCTTTAAAATCAACATGTTTTCTTGGTAGGCTTTAGCTTCACAGAGAACCAAAACGGATACTCCAAATCACAGGATGAAGTTGCTTTCAATTTGTATGAATCCTTAACACAATTTTTCAAACTTTTTCCTGATTTCCAGAGTGCAGATTTCTTTATAACAGGAGAATCTTATGCGGGTAATAGAACTAGCTTTAAAAATTGGAATTAATGATATCTGACAATTTTAGTTACACATTATAAATATAAAGGAAAATTTGTGCCGACACTATCCCTTAAAATCCATAATGAAAATTTGAATCACCCGTCCGTCTACATCAACTACAAAGGGATGGCAATTGGAGCAAGATTTTCTGATCCAATATCCATGGTTGATTCTTATGGGGAGTACTTCAACAATATGGGATTGATTGACGAAAATACTAGAAAGCACTTTGATGAAATTGGAGAAGATACCAAGGCCCAAATTTTAGCAGGAAATTACAGTCGTGCTTATCAGGTGTGATATAAATTGACAAAAAGTTCAATATTTCGAATTTACACTTGACTCTCGTTTAGCTTCAAGATGAACTTCTCGGAGGAGACGATTTGGCTTACCCAATTTTTTTCAAAAACAAAACTGGCTACGATTTCTACTTTAATGTCCTCCAAGCAAAGCAACCTGACGATAATACATACTACATAAAATTTGTTCAGCAAGACTACGTTCGACAAGCCATACATGTGGGAAATACAACTTTCTTCAATCAAAGCCTTCTCGTTCCGAAGTTCTTAAAAGACGATATTTTCAAATCCGTAAAACCAACAGTTGAACTGCTAATTAATTTAAAATACAAAGTCTTACTCTACGTCGGTCAATTTGACATGATTGTACCACATTTGGCAGTTAGAAAGTTCATTGAAAATATGGATTGGATTGGGAAATCTGACTTTGTTAAAGCAGATAGAAAGGTTTGGGTACTTGGAGATGAGGTGACTGGTTACGTTAAACAAAGTGAAAATGTTATTTTTGTAATTATTCGGAATGCTGGCCACAATGCACCGCATGATACACCAAGATCATGTATTTAAATTAATTTCAAGTTTTACAAGAGGCCTGGACTTAATTCAGTAGACTATAAGATGGTTTACGTGTTGTAGGTCAACCTCCCAAACTCAAAGCTAATGAAATGTGTTTGTAGGATGAATAAAAAATGTTTAGCTCGTTGTGAAAACTACGGAATTTCTGGATCATCCAAAAATTATTACTCGGAATCCTCGTAAATGTGAAAACTACGGAATTTCTGGATCATCGAAAAATTATTACTCAGAATCCTCGTAATTGCATGTAAAAAGGTTGGACTTCCTTCCGTTGACAGAAAATGAATGAATTTCCTGTAATTTCCAAGTGTTATTTTCATCACATTTGGTAAATTTAGATTCGGGTGTTAGGAAAGCGATTGTGTGTATATGTAGTATGTATGTACGACTTGTACACTTTGCTACCTTTGATAAAGTACAATAATAATAAACTAATCGGCTCTCCACTCGTATTGAAGTGGAGGTAATTGCCCGCAAAAACGCACACTTCCTATCCGGAAATATCAACTGAAGCACACACACGCACACACAGGAAGAGTAAATGACCTTCCGCGCAAAGAAATGAGTCAGTAAGTAAAGGAAATCTAAGAATTATCTAATTCCTATGCAGCTTCACTTTCGTTCAAAGTATATTTGTAATATTATCGTCGCCAATTTCCAAATAAAGACGCGAAATGAGTATAAAAGCCCTGGGGTTACGAAGTGCGAACTCTGTAATAATATTTTGGCAGTCGGTCCACCACTTCAGCAACTGTGAGTGTGTATACTGGAATCTGTCAACCAATTGTTTCGTCCAATATTCAAAGTTCTCGCCAAAAATATAACATATAGTAAGAAAATCCAATTTAGGTGGGGAGTAAGATTTTTATTAAGCAAACATATTTGAGTTGTGCGTTAATTTTTTACCTGCTTAAATTCAGGAAATTATGGGTCCAAACTTCACCAATTTACTGGTATTTTTATTTTCCTGGGTGATTTCAACCTCTGTCGCCAACAAATTCGCACAGCACGGAGAGCCATGTCTAAAATTGCAAGGCGGCCATCCATGCCTGAAAACAACATCAACAAATATCCCGACCGGGTTGACCTGCATCAATGCGAAATGATCAATGCGAATCACCTCGACATCAAATTTTCAACAAAGAATTGAACATTTGTCAAAGCAAAGCAGGCGGCTTTTGTACAAACTCAACTCAACATTCGTGCATTAAACAAGCCACTTGTGAACTTATCGGCGGGACCACGAGTGGGATTTGTGTGTGCAAAAAGGGAATGTCTCCTAACCGAGGAGGGAAATGTGTTGGAGAATATGAAGCCAGTTGCTTAACAAATTCACATTGTTCATCGAAATTAGTTTGTCGGGAGGAGAGATGTGGTTGCCGGGATTCCGTTTTGCAAATTTATCATCCCTATTTTCATGTTTGCCAATCTGTGGCAGGGGCCATGTGCAGTGAACATGATTCTTGTATTGATGGAGCAATTTGTCGGTCTGCGGATGACTCAAGTCACCGTGAATCTTTTCGAACGTGCCAATGCCAAGAAAGCTACCGACAGGTTGGTCGGAAATGTGTTGCACATATACTGTTTATATTAGGAAAGGCACCGGTCATGTAATTAATAAAATTGAAAATTATAAATAAGTACTCAAACTTGTGTTTTAAATCATTTGCTACATGGAATTCCACTGAACTTTCTTTGGAAAACCAATAACCAGTTGCCAGTTATTAGATGAAAGCGGTGGATGTGCATTCAAAAACTAGTTTATTGTCTTCACCATACTCAGTTAGAATAGCCCAGCACAGCAGCCAGTCAGACTGGTTAAGAACCTGTCTTGTTCACGGTCTTGAGCAAAAATACAGCAGAATTTAAAAAGACCACCTACGCCTTGTTTCATTTAGTTAAAACATTGCTTTCCAGCTTCAATTTTAACATTTATTCTGGGTATTTTT